>CM019828.1:82168434-82189491 GCA_009763385.1 Coix lacryma-jobi var. lacryma-jobi | reverse complement strand
ATCGTCCCTGTTGCAAATCTCCCAAACAGAAGAGCCCATGCTCTGGAGATAGGCCGACATGCGTATCTTCCAATACGCATAGTTTGTCCCATCAAAGAACGGCGGTTTGCCCACGTCGCGATCCATGTTGTCTTCTGTGGATCTGGAACCGGCTAAGGTGGAAGATCCTTAACCCGCTCCGATACCAATTGAAGGACCGAGAATGCTACCAGAAAGCGACCAGAGGGGGGGTGAATGGGAGCTTCAAATTTTCCTTTCGGAAACTAGTAGCCACTGTCCCTAGGATCAACCCCAAAAGCAAACCTAGAGCTTGCAAGTGTCCACGACCCTAGATGTAGGGTGGATGCCTCCGAGAAGCACAGCGGGACACTATACACCCTGCCTCCGAAGACAAATCCGACAACGAGTGAGCGAACTGTGGACGAAACTGCACAGAACAGTACTGACCGGACTCACCCTGCGTCCGGTCAATAGGCACCGGACGCGTCCGATCACGTGAATACCGTTTTCGGAGCTCTCTGTTCCTGACCGGACTCACTAAAGGGAAGCGTCCGGTCAAGGGACAAGCGTCCGGTCACAAAGACAAACGCAGATGAACAGTACCGGTGTTGCGTCCGGTCAGTATTAGGTCGAGCGTCCGGTCAAGCGAAGAAACGCAGAACAGGAACGTGTTCAAGGACCGAACTCTGATCTTAGCGTCCGGTCATCCCGACCGAGCGTCCGGTCACCCCGAAGTTGCACTGTTCGATCACCAATTCAACTCGATCTCACCCGAAACAAATCCTCTAGGGATCAAACTTGGTGAGAGGAGTCACAAGGAGAATAGTGAGCTATCACTAAGAGATCATGGCTCGAACCTATCTCCAAATCGATGAATCGAAGAAAATCGGGGGAAGGGAGAAAAGCTTGACCCGAAACCAAAATCGATCGATCTCCTAGACCGTGAGGTTAGAGGAGAATTCCTTTGGTGGAAAGAAGTGCCTCACGACCTAGGACAACTTGGTTCAAATGGATTTGCAAAAGATGAACCGAGCAAAGAGATCGAGCGACGGGAAAAACATGGAGAAAAAGGATTCCGCGAAGAACACGAACAAAACGCGAATCACAACCACGAATTGCAACCGTGTGGCTACCACACGCTACAACAGTGAAGTTACGGCCTCACTTCCTCAAAATCTCCAGTACACAGAGGTATGGTTCTCTGCGGATCTCAGCTAGCTACAACAGGGGATTGGGAGAGCAGGAAACCCTAAGTGCAAAGAGCAAATGACTGAGATAGATGGGGAGGTGGGTGTCTCCCCCTACTTATCCTAATTCTAACTATTCCTAGTTCCCACTCTACCCCTAACTACTTACAGAGCGAACCAGCTAAACCCTAAGGTTATTCTGGACCAACTCGATGGTAGGTGGATCCAACGGCCACGCCCGGACAACTCGTAGCGTTGCCTCGACGCAACCTCCCGATTGCCACCACGTGCCGCCACCGCTTTGCGTCCTTTTCCTGGACGTCGCACCCCCGGTTTTGTGGCCCAAACCGGGAAACCAGCCTTCACAGCCAACCCCCGGTTTTGAGGTCCAAACCGGGAAACCAGCCCACCAAGCCTGAATTTTGTGGCCCAAACTCAGCAAACCCGCAGCACCCAGGTTTTGAGGCCCAAACCTGGAAACCGTCCTCAGCCCGAGTTTTATGGCCAAACTCGGAAACCATCCACGCCCAGGTTTTGAGGCCCAAACCTGAAAACCGTCCACCCGATGGTTTTTCTCTGGCTCTACCACCAAACCGAAGCTGTAGAGGGGATGCACCGCCCGTGCACCCCGTCCACTGACACGTGTCCCCAGGTCCTCGACCCGAGCAACACCATGTCCCGCAAGTCTTCGCTCGTCGCTGTCCCAGGCTGTCAGCCACCACAGCTGATCCTTGGGCCACCGGTCCCTCAGTCCAAGCCTCACGTCCGCCCTTCGCCACTCTCGGTCCATCGGCACGGCACGTCTCTACTTGACCTTCACCTTGCCTCTGATCACTGTCTCCGTGCTCGACACCTGCACAACACAAGCCAAAGAACATGCGCATTATCCCAGTTGACAATCACTCATCACTCAGAGACTCGGCATACACCCATGTATCTGCAAAATATAGTCATTATCATAGATCATGTTGATATATTATTGACACCTTGCTCCAAAAAATTTCAAACTTCAAATATTACTACAATTGAGGATATTTGTATATTTCGTCATTGACTTGAGGATATTTTTGATAAATGATTCATTTTATTTGAGAAGAAACAGAATGATCTTTTACTGATTTCACATATAGTCAAGTTGTTCCATTGGCTATTAGTATTTGCATTATTTTTTATCACAAGGATCAAAAAGATCATTCTGTTTGTGACTAAACCAATTGTAGTAATTTTTGCGTGTTGGATTCAAACTTGGTTACAATTTAAATCTAGAATGATTAGCAATGATATTGACCTGCTTGGATTATTCAGAGCTAAGTTCTTGGACCCTATTTGGAAATTAAAAAGCAAATATAAACAGAAAAGGCGCCATCCATAGAGTTGTTGACGTTGGAAGTGATCCGAATCAAACACCAACAGGGCTAGAACGCCCGGAGAGGTTGCAGTTCAACCTGAGACAGCAGGAACCCTGGCTAAACCGACAAAAACCAATCTAGAGACCGGTTTAGATCGATCTAGGGTTTTGGGCTCCTGTGTTGATAACTCTAGAACTCCTCCTGAGAAGACCCATCTGGGAGAAGCACGTAGAGGTTGTCCTAAGACCAGCAAGGTCGCCTAGAACGCCCTCGAGTCTCGCCAGGAGACGCGCTGAGCAGCAAAGTAGAGGGGAAAAAGGGGTAAAAGGGTAGTAGATTGATTTTGATCCATTAGGTTGGATGCCTCAATCGGCCATGATCCTCTCATATATAGAGAGGGGGTTGGTCTTATCCCAATAGGAAACATCTCCAAATACAATCTCCAAGTTTCCTATCCGGACTCTATCAACATATAGAATCTAATCTGGACGCGACAAGATAACCATGATCTCGCCGATCCTTGGATCGACCAGATCGGTCTAATGGGCTTCATCAGTCCATACTGATCAACGAATCATCCTTACAAGAGAAGGATCCACATATTTAGTGTCGGACTCAACATTCATCACAACCATAAGGCCTCCGACCAGGGCCACCTGGTCGGACATAACATGAGTGATCGGAAACCCAAAATAATCAGACCCATTTTCAACTTAGAACAGCCAATCTCTCAAAAGACAAATTCCACCCTAATATTACAGGTCGAACACTTCTTCTAAATTCATCTTTATTTGTGACACTTTTGAGTGTCAACATATGCCCCCCTATTTTTAGGTAACGTTTGGTAGAACCTAAAAACAAACCGAATAACAACGATATCCAACTCATCAACTATTCGATATTTAAGGACAAATATTCTGACTATTTTTGTTCTAAGGGCGATACATGTATCGGCCATTGATTGGAAGGCACTCAGGCTTCTTGCCAAACACTTGGAAAGTATTTTTTCAAATACCTTCCATTTATTGCTCTCGGAAGACTTTCACCTTGTAACGGCTCCAGCATATATGCATTTCCAAATACTACTTTGATCACTTTATAAGGACCCTCCCAGCTCGGCGACCACTTGCCAAACTTGTTGCTTCTCGAACCAAGTGGTAATATAGTCTTCCATACCAATTCCCCCACTTGGAACGACTTACTCTTCACCGTTTTGTTGTAAGCTCTGGCAACCCGGGCTTTGTCTTTCTCCATCTCCTTAAGAGCCCTTAATCTCTTATCGGTTACATCATCAATGTTGTCCATCATGACATCATGATACATAGTAGCAGATAAATCATTCTGTTTAGCCAGTCTATATGCATCCAGATTTACCTCGACGGGCAACACTGCTTCTTGTCCATATACCAGCTCGAAAGGAGTAACTTTTGTAGCACCATGTCTTGACACACGATGAGCACATAAAGCTTCAGACAAAACCTCATGCCACCTCCTTGGGTTATCCTCAATCTTCTTTTTGATAAGCTTGATCAAAGTTTTATTACTAGACTCAGCCTGACCATTAGCTTGAGCATAGTATGGAGATGAGTTGAGCATTTTTATTTTGTATAATTCAGCAAAATCTCGTACCTCTTTAGAAATAAAAATGTCCCTTGATCTGTAGTTAACGTTTGAGGTATGACGAATCTATGTATAATATGCTCAGTAATAAACTCAATTACCTCCTTATGTGTCATATTCTTCAAAGGCACTGCTTCAGTCCACTTAGTGAAGTAATCTGTAGCGACCAAAACAAAATGATGTCCCTTTGAAGATGGGAGATGAATTTGGCCAATGAAGTCTAGCCCCCAACCACGAAAAGGCCACGGCTTGATAATAGGATGAAGCATAGCAGCAGGCGCAAGTTGTATGTTTCCAAACCGTTGACATTCTTTGCATCCTTTGTAGTAACAGAAACAATCGGACATCATCGTAGGCCAATAAAACCCAGCTCTACGCAATAGCCATTTCATTTTTGGTGTCGATTGATGTGTACCACAAATACCTTCATGAACTTCTCTCATAGCTACCTTTGCTTGATCAGATCCCAAACACCTAAGTAACAAGTCTTCGGCAGTCCTTCGATAAAGTTGATTATTGTGTAGTACATATTTAAATGCACTCCGTCGAACACTTTGATTAACCTTAGTACTCGGATCATTAAGATATTTAAGCAAGGGAGTTCTCCAATCCTTTAAATCAGTTCCACTTTCATTAGAACTCGATTCGGACCGATTTAGAGTTCTTTCAGACAAATTACTCGTTCCATGATCGACCAGGTCAATCAGACGAATTAACTGACTTGATTCATAAACAACGTGGTCGGCCATAGTGTCTTCCCAAGTATGCTTAACATGTACCTGGTCTCTAGGGTAAGGTGGCCGAACTGGTTTTAAAACAAACTGGTCGGCTATAGGAGCCGACAATACTCCTGCACGTTGTTGCATCGGCTTATGTGAAAATTACGTCTATTGACACTATAGCCAGATGCTTGTTGAGCTAACATGTTAGCTTTATGATTTTCATGCCTTGGTATATGCCGAATCTGGAATTCGGTAAAATGAGTAATGATATCAAGACACATGTCAAGATAAACATTTAACGATCCCTCTAAGCATTGAAACTCACCAGCAACATGTTGCACTACTAGCAAGGAATCGCCATAAGCTTCAACATGCTCAACCTCCATGGAACATAACATTTCTAAACCGAATAAAAGAGCTTCATATTCAGCTTGATTATTAGTGCACAGGAAATCTAATCGTCTCAGCATTTCAAACTCAGCACCATTAGGAGAAATGAAGACCACACCAACACCTTGGCCCTCCTTACAAGCCGATCCATCAAAGTAAAGCTTCCATGGAGTAAAAGTAAAATAACTAATCTCATCTTCTAAACTAATACTATGCTCAACAATGAAATTAGCAAGAACTTGACCCTTTAAAGTTTTTAATGGTTCATAAGTCAAGTCAAACTCAATCAACGCATACGCCCATTTACCAATCCTTCCTCTAAGGATTGGCCGATATAACATGTGCTTAATTACATCGGCCTGGCATGCAACAACACATGTACTAGATAGGAAATAGTGTCTCATTTTAGCACAAGCGTAGTACAAGGATAAGCATAATTTTTCAATATGGACGTACCTTGTCTCGGGATCATGAAGACGACGACCAATATAAGCAATCACGTACTCTTTACCTCCATCTTCTTGTGTCAAGACAGCTCCAATGACCTTCTCTTCGGCAGCGACATATAATCTGAAGGGAATTCCTCTCTTAGGCGCCCGAAGAACTGGTGGAGATGACAAATATTCCTTTATCTTCTCAAATGCTTCTTGTTGCTCTGCCCCCCATGTGAACTCAGTTTCATCCTTTAGCTTTAATATAGGGGTAAAAGGAATAATTTTCCCGGACAAATTTGCAATAAATCTCGTCAAGTAGTTCACTTTTCCCAGGAACTTTTGCATGTAGGCGCCTGAACTTTCTTGATCTTTTCTATCCTTTTAGGATCAATCTCTATGCCTTTGTCGTGAATGATGAACCCTAAAAACTTCCCAGCCGATACACCAAAAGCACATTTTAGTGGGTTCATCTTCAAATCATAGCGGCGCATTCTCTCAAAGGCTAAACGCAGATCGGCTAAATGAGATACATGAGCAGCCGATTTGATCACAATATCATCAATATATACTTTCATGATTATCCCAATCAAATCATGAAAGATTAGATTCATAGCGCATTGATAGGTAGCACCTGCGTTCTTTAAACCAAATGTCATCACGACCCACTCAAAAAGACCAACAAACCCCAGACAAATGAAAGCCATTTTGGGCATATCCTCCTCAGCCATGAATATCTGATTATAACCAGCATTGGTGTCAAGAAAACTGACAACCTGGTGTCCTGAAGCGTCATTGATCAACATATCGGCTATAGGCATAGGATACTCATCTTTGGGAGTGGCTCTATTTAAATCTCTAAAATCAATGCAAACCCTAATTTTCACAGTGTCCTTCTTCTCCACAGGCACGATATTAGAGACCCACTCCGCATATCTGCATGGCTAGATAAACCCCGCTTGCAATAACTGATTAATTTCCTCTTTAATCCGGTCATATATTGTAGAACTAAAATGTCAAGGATGTTGCTTGAATGGTCGGAACCCCGGCTTAATAGGAAGTCGATGCTCAACAAGTTCTCGGCTTAACCCGGGCATCTCTGTATAACTCCATGCAAAGCAATCAACATACTCCATCAGAAGCGCGGTTAATTTTATTTTATAATCGGCTTCAAGATTTTGATTTACAAAGGTCGGCCTAGGCACAGAACCATCCCCAATATCTACTTTTTCTAAAGGGTTAGCCGACGTGAAACCTTGGCCCAACTTATTGAGCTCATCAAAATCATCAATAGCCTCACAAGTATCGGTCTTACATGTCCGATATTGTTCAACATGATGTTTTAACCAATCAACATTATCATCCATTAAATTACATGATAGTGTTGAACCGATTGTCGGTCGGCTTTAAGGATACCAGTACGAAACATTCCCTAATAACACTAACAAACTGGAAATCAGAAAGGTCCCGACCGGATAAACAAGCAATAGTATCATGCCCCCCAAGCAAAGGAGCATCGGCTGTAGCTACATAGGTCGATGAATCTGAGTGTACCACCTCAACATCGTCCCCCACCCACTGAATGAGAAACTGATGTAGGCTAGAAGGTATACACTGATTAGCGTGAACCCAGTCATGCCCAAGTATAAGGTTATAGCTACCTTGTATGTCGGCGACGAAGAAAGCAGTGGCCAAAGTCTTGCTTCCAACGGTCAGCTCCATGGACGCAACTCCTTTGGCCGGAATAGGATCTTCTCCTCCGACTCCAGTGATAGTCATATTGGTCTTGATCAGATCTTCATTAGTGCCACCAAGCTTCTGGTAAAGCGAGTATGGCATCAAGTTTACGATCGCCCCGCTGTAGACCAACATCTTGTGAACTGGCACACCATTAATGTGACCTTTTATATGGAACGGCTTAAGATGATTGACAGATTCCTCCGGCTTCTGGAACACAATAGTTTGTGTAGCGAAGTTGAATTCCGCCGCTGTCGAATCATCTCCGACCACGTAGTAGTCGGCCGATAAGTAAACCACATTGACCTCCGCCCTCTCTAGGAAGGCTCATAATCCACCATCTCCTCATCTTGTTCTTCAGGTAATTCTTCACTGGCCGCGACAATACCAGTGGAGGAAATAGGGTCATTAAGACACATGTCGGATTCCATCGGAGTACTAGGAACCAATTCGGTCTTGGAATCTCGTCGGGTCGGCTCAATCCCTAATTCAGCAGCAGCTGATCCAACCTGCTCGATCCCTAGACTGGTCGGCACCTGACTCGAGGTGGTCGGATTGGGGTCCGACCTAATTGGTTCCGAAGCCACTTCAGTAGATTCGGTGCCCAGGCTGGTCGACTCAGGATCCGACCTGTCCAGCTATACAATTGTCAAAATCGGCTTTTGGTTACAAGCCGGCTCTTGACCCCCTCGCTTGCCCTGAGGGAAAACAGGATGTGTCGAGTTAAATATATCTTCCCTCATTTTCTCGAGTCGTTCTTGCCTCTGTTTGTTGCAGCGGGCCCTCTGCAGCTTCCTTCGCTGAGTCTTACTTAAACTAGGAGGATGTAAGCCTTGTTGTAATTATGTTTCGATATGTAATAAAGCATTGTCTTTGAGAAATTCCATATTTGTTGCTATATGTGTCTTGTGGACTTCCTAGGCACTCATATAGTTGATACTTGGTATTCTTCAGAAAACTGGGTGTGACAAATTGGTATCAAAGCAATGTTGACTGTAGGACGCAAGCCTAGTTAGAACTGGACATTTTAGCATACTCTCATCCTTGCTTAGTTTATGCCTTCTCTCCAACCTTGTTATTTGGTAAAAGATATGCTACCTCTATCTCTTTTCTATTATAAAACTTTGTCTCTATTCTGAATCTTCTTTCTCTATCTATTAGATGGACCCTGTAACGTAACGGCCCTAATCCCATGGCCCACTGATCACCGTCAACCACTGACAGTCGACCCGTACAGCCAAGAGATTATGACCGGTTCCGCTACTGGGCTACATCAGTGCCCGATGTCCGCAGGATCATCTCACAATTCAGTTACAATCTCTTGAACATTTTGACAAATAACATCGGAGTAAATAGCGGAAGACTTAGATAACAATAGTTTTACAAACCAGGGTTCAACATAAATTCAAAGTGAAGTTATTACAGACCATAGTTCAAATAGATAGAGTTGGCAGAGTAGCGCATGACAACAACTGAAGGGTAAAGATACTTCACCCAGCCCGAGGGTGAATAATCACTCGTCGGCCTCGTCGGCCTCTTCCTGAACAACAGTCACACAGCAGGGTCCAAGGCATACTGAGGAATCTGCCATACCTGCAACATGGGTAATAAAACCCTGAGTACAAAGGTACTCAACAAGACTTACCCGACTAAGAAAAGGGAGAAGACTCAGGAATGAAGGCTTAGGGTAGTCAAGGTAAGGCTTCAGCAAGATCAAGTATTTTGCAGAAAAGCTTTTTTTGTAACCTTATTTTATTTTTGAAAGATTCAATATTCCTCAATTCTTCATCATTCATGATTCATTTTACATTTCAAAACATTCCTAGTTGAGAACCACTCTCCGTTGACAGTCAGTGGACCAAGTCTCCATAACCGAGGAGCAACGTTAATCCGGATAAATAATACTCAGCTGAGGATCCCTATTCACACTGCATATGTAGCACCCAAGCTTGCATATGCCAACTCGTCTACCACGATTCCTCCAAGATTGGGCCCGGTCCTACGCCACCCGGAAGTACAGTACACCACTCCAATCCGGGACTCTAACCCACGTGGGTACATGCTACTTCCGCCATCTCTCCACTCCCAGTGCGCGGTTGTCGGTCCAATAATGGATTTCTCGGAGCCAGAGCTTTCCGTAGTATGTGAATAGTTACAAGTCTTGACCAGCAGGCCCCCATACGGATGGTCCCTACATTTTTCCGCCAGCGACAAGCACCTCGGGACTCTAACCCAAGAGTACAGGTCCTGTCGGTTTTTCAACCCCGTCCCGGTCGGTGTCAACTGTTGAGTCCCGGACTACAACATGACGGCACCGTACGCAAGGACAACCTCTCCTTCCTATTTGACTAAGTACGGATCAGATACTTAGCCAATAGTGGGAGTAAACCAGAAATTCCCATAAAGTTTCTTTCAGTGATCACACTTTTGAAATTGGCACTTTTATTGCAGAGTCTAATTCCATAAGCATTGCTAAGCATTTTTCAAATACTTTTGAAAAGCAGCCTTCGGGTGTATCAGTGGTCAAGGTGGGTAATGCATCAGTTAGGATATCACTCAACTCCTATAAACCTAATGCAATAATTTAACTCAAAAGCATTTAAGGAAATCACTTTATAAATTCAAGGAAGGGTTAAATGCACCGGGGCTTGCCTTGGATGGCAAAAAGAGCAGACTCGGGGTTGGTGGTGTAGGTGTCGGAGCTCGGGGTTGCCTCGGGGACAGATCCTTCGGTGGCTACCTCGACTTCAGGTCCTTCTTCGTCAACTATACGGATGCAATGATGAATGCTCATGAGAATGATGATATGAACTTATGGTGCAAGACAATTCCACTGATTCTAGATTACTCTTAAACAAGGCATAGTCGAAATCTAGTTTGAGCATAAAAGGTAACCATTTCTTCCTTAAGCAATATTGATTAAACTAGCCCTTATTATAATTATCCTAAGCATCAACCAAACATAGCATCACGAACATCATAGACCAAAGGGTAGGGGTCTATGAACATCAATCAATCCAAAGATCACATCATCAAACACTTATTACCAACCCTAATTCATCTTTTCTATTTTCTTAATTTATTTAAAAGGTCATTTTATGAAGTTGCTCCAAAAATTACCAAATTAATCACATAAGTTCATTATGGTGTAGATAGATGGCAAAACAAATTTCATAATTTTTGGAGGTCATTAAGGTGTTCAAATAATCCTAGACACTTAATTAACAAAAGGCACTATTCAAGAATTAAAATAAATGCTCAAAAATCAACTTGTTCCAAAAGACTTCAAAATTTTACCAGAGACTAAACATGGCATAAGAAGCTCACAAAAATTTGTCTCATGATTTTTGGAGTTATAAATCACTCTCCAAAAATACCAAAACCTTCATTTTTCAATTAAAAGGGGAATTTTACATTTTCAAATTTTTGCACAAAACTCAAGTTTCATATTTTTATAAAATACTCCAGAGCATAAAGAGTCTACCACAAAAATTTCAGAATTTTTGGATGCACACAGAAAATCATACAAAAAAAAGAAAACAGAACACTATTCACATCTCTCAGAAAAAAGAGAAGAGCACTGTGCTCCTTCTAGGCCGGGCTCGACGAATCGCGAGGCTCGGGCGAATCGCGCGGGGCTCGGTCGAGACGGGCTCGGTTGAGACGGAAGCGACAGCTTCGTCCGAGGCCTGGCCCGGAGGCTCGGGCGAGACGGAGAAGTGAGCCTCCGTCTGAGGCTTGGGCTCGGGCGAAGCGGAGGGCATGCGCTCGCCGAGGCTTGGGCTCGGGCGAAGCGGAGAGGGATCAGAGACCGAAGGCTCGGATGCTTACCACGTGTCGGAGGCAGGGCTCGAGGGTGAGGCTCGACTCGTTCTCGAAGGTGAGGCTCGACTTGTGTTCGAGGGTGAGGCTCGGCTTGCTCGAGGGTGAGGCTCGGCACGTTCTCGAGGGTGAGGCTCGACTTGTGCTCGAGGGTGAAGACGACAGCGGCGGCGCTCCGGCGATCCGGCGGTCCTGCGCAGCATACGCGACCGCAAGGGCCGGGTTAGAGTCGCGCGAAACCGAGGAACACAACACGGGGGTCGGGAGAAGGTATCTGTGGCCGGAGACGGCGAATTCCACAAAGCCGAGCTCGCCGGGATTCTGCCGGAGATGGGGACGGCGAGCTTACGCCGGGCGATAGGAGGCGGGGAAGGTGAAATTGAAGGGTGGGAAAGCTTCACGAGCTCAAGGCGGAGCTTTCGGGCTAGCTGGTGGAACGGCGGCGTGTCTGGAGTGTGCTGGCCACGGTGGCGGAGGTGGAGTGAGGAGCTCGGGGCTCCGGCGGCTTATATAGCCGCGGCTATGGGGCGGTAGAGATCACGGGGGTGGGTGGATAAACTCGGCGAGAGCGTGCGCACTCGATTGCGCTCTGGCGGGAAGGACGGCGTGCAGCCGGGGCTCGGGCGTGCGTTCGCCGGCGACGGCCACGCGGCGGCGACGCGCGGGGAAACAGTGGGGGACGGGGAGGAGGTCAACTGTGCGCGTGCGGGTGCGAAAGAGATGTCGCGGGCGCGGGCGACAAGTCGGGGGCGGCGTGCGGCTGCCAGGCGCGCGTGGCGCAGGCGGCGCTGTCGCGCGGCCATGGCCGGGGCCCCCTAGCTGTAGGTGGAAGATGAACAGGCTAGGTCTTAGGGTTTGACTTTTGGCTGAACTCTGGATTTTGCAAAAAATCTCCCAAAAATTGAACTGTGCGACAAAAACTCAAAATACCAAAGTTGTTCAGAAAAAAGAGATCTACAACTTTGTCAATATGAACATTTTCAAATTCCAAATAGTTTTTGAACTACAATCACAAACAGAAAAGGAAACATTTTTCAACTTTGATTCAAATCAAAATTACTTTGGATTTCAAACTGAAACTTGAAAATCTTTATATATGAAAGTTGTTCCATTTGTCAAAACCTACAACTTTGCTAATATACACTTTTTCTGAAACTCAATAGTTTTTGACTAAATTTTTAAAACTGAAAAGGGGACAAAACTGGAATTTGAATGAATTTGAAATTACTTCAAATTTTGTATAGAAACATGGAAATCTGTAAATACCAAAGTTGTTCCTCTAGATCAGATTCACAACTTTGCTTTTTGAACCAACTCAAAATTTTGAATTTTGAAAAAGTTATCAAAAAGGGAATAAATCCAGGATTTGGGAATTTAGGGTTTTGCAAAAGGAAAAATCAATTCAAATCTGACTTTTGAACCTTGATCAAAGCAACAAACACCAGGGCACTAAATTTGAACAAGAATTACATAGAACTAGGCACAGAGGTGAAATTACCATTTTGCCCCTATAGGAAGAAGTGGGCTAACAAGGGTTTTTGCAATAGAGGTACCTCACATAAAATGATACACTAAGCAAATGCATACACATGAAATCATGATCAAGATGATTAATGATGCTAATGATGATATGTCAAGTTAATTACATGCTTAAACACCAGAGGTGTTACAGCCTTCCCCCCTTAAAGAAATCTCGCCCCGAGATTCTGCGTCTTAAGAAAGGACAAAGAAGGGATAAAAGCAAAACTTTACATAGACAGGGATTCGAGAAAGTCGGGATAGTTCTTTGCCAAGAAGTCTTCAGATTCCCAAGTAGCTTCTTCTTCAGAGTGCTGGTTCCATTGGATTTTGTACCACCTTGTGGTAGTTCTTCGAGTAACTCGATCTTTGTGATCCAACACGCGAACTGGATATTCCGAGTAGGATAGATCAGGCTCTAGCTCGACACCTTCAACTTCCACGACATGTTCTGGTACTCGGAGGCACTTCTTGAGTTGGGAGACATGGAAAACATTGTGGACAGCAGAGAGATGATCGGGCAGCTTCAGCTTGTAAGCTACCTTGCCACAACATTCCAAGATCTCAAACGGACCAATGTAGCGGGGTGCTAATTTTCCCTTGACTCCAAAACGAGTGACTCCTTTGGTTGGTGAGACCTTGAGATAAACGTAATCTCCAACTTGAAACTTCAGAGGTCGACGTCTCTTGTCAGCATAACTCTTTTGTCGGGATTGGGCAATCTTCATGTTCTCTTGTATCTGCTTGACTTTCTCTTCCATATCTTTGACCAGGTCAACTCCAAAGAATTCTCTTTCTCCAGGCTCAGACCAACTGAGGGGTGTACGACAACGACGACCGTACAGTGCTTCAAAGGGTGCCATTTTGATGCTTTCTTGATAACTGTTATTATATGAGAACTCTGCCAAGGGCAAACAGTCATCCCAAGTATCTGCGAAGGTGAGCACACATGCTCTCAACATATCCTCTAACACTTGGTTGACTCGCTCAGTTTGTCCATCTGTTTGTGGATGATATGCTGTACTATGCAAGAGCTTGGTTCCAAGTGAGGTATGGAACGCTTTCCAGAACTTTGCGACAAACTGAGTACCACGATCAGAGATAATGGTCTTGGGTATTCCATGAAGCTTCACTATGTTGTTCTTGTACAAGGCGGCATACGTGGGGACGGCGTAGCTGGTCTTGACTGGCAGAAAGTGAGCTTGTTTGGTGAGTCGGTCCACGATTACCCAAATGGAATCAAAACCTTTCTGAGTCTTGGGTAGCCCATTGATAAAATCCATGCTGATATCTTCCCACTTCCAGGCAGGTACAGATAAAGGTTGCAATTCTCCTCCAGGCTTCATGTGCACGGCTTTGACTTTCTGGCAAGTATCACAGCGAGCGACATAGCGAGCGATTTCAATCTTCATCTTTGTCCACCAGAATCTCTGCCTTAGATCCTGGTACATCTTGTTGCTGCCGGGGTGGATGGAAAACCTAGACAGGTGTGCCTCATCAAGGATCAACTGTCTCAACTCAGGCACCTTGGGAACTACTAGACGGTTCTTGAACCAAACAACTCCTACATCATCGATCCTGAAACAATCAGCCTTACCGGTCTGGACCTTTTCGATGATGTGCTTGATTCCAGGGTTATCTTTCTGTGCAGCGATGACTTGTTCCTTGACCGATGTTTCTATCCGGACATTGTTCAGGCTTCCTTGCGGAACTATCTCAATACCCATCCTTTCAAGAGCATGGCACAAGGAAAGATCGTAGGGCTTCGTCGTCAGACAGTTGCAGTATGACTTGCGACTGAGGGCATCGGCAACTACATTTGCCTTACCAGGATGGTAATGCACTTTGATATCATAGTCCTTGATTAACTCAAGCCATCTTCGCTGCCTCATGTTCAGCTCTTCTTGGGTGAAGATATACTTCAGGCTCTTGTGATCGGTGTACACATTGCAGGTACTGCCCAACAGATAATGACGCCATATCTTCAAAGCATGCACCACTGCTGCTAACTCAAGGTCATGGGTTGGATAATTCTCCTCATGTCGCCTAAGCTGCCGTGAGGCATAAGCGATCACTCGACCTTCTTGCATCAAAACACAGCCTAACCCAGTACCAGATGCATCACAGTATACATCAAAGGGTTTCTCGATGTCTGGTTGAGCTAGGACTGGTGATGTAGTTAGCAGTTTCTTCAAGGCTTGAAAAGCTTGCTCACAGGCTGTTGACCAAACAAAATCCACGGAATTCTTCAACAACTCTGTGATAGGCTTGGCAACTCTGGAGAAGTCTGGGATGAAACGACGATAGTATCCAGCCATTCCCATGAAGCTGCGAACTTCGCGGACAGTGGTAGGTGGCTTCCAATCCAAGATATCTGCCACTTTTTCAGGGTCAACTGACACACCTTCAGCGGACAGGACATGACCAAGGAATTGAATTCGATCTAGCCAGAATTCACATTTACTGAACTTGGCATACAGCTGGTGATCTCTGAGACGAGAGAGAACGACACGAAGATGATTGGCATGATCTTCAGGAGTTCTTGAATAAACAAGGATGTCGTCAATGAACACGACTACAAATTTATCGAGCTCTGGCATGAACACAGAGTTCATGAGATACATGAAATGAGCGGGGGCATTGGTCAAGCCAAAAGACATGACCAAGTACTCATATAGGCCGTATCTGGTGGTGAAAGCTGTTTTGGGAATATCTTCGGGACGAATTTTTATTTGGTGATAGCCAGATCTGAGGTCGATCTTGGAAAACACTCTGGCTCCAGATAACTGGTCAAACAGAAGATCAATGCGAGGCAAGGGATATTTATTTTTGATGGTGACCTCGTTGAGCGGGCGATAGTCAACGCACAGACGAAGGCTTTTGTCCTTCTTCTTCACAAAGATAGCAGGACAGCCCCAAGGAGATGAACTTGGGCGAATGAGACCCTTATCCAATAGCTCTTGCAATTGGATCTTCAGCTCTGCCAACTCTCTGGGAGGCATTCGATAAGCTCTACGGGATATAGGAGCAGTCCCGGGCTTTAGCTCTATAGCAAACTCAACATCACGGTCGGGAGGCAGACCAGGTAAATCTTCAGGAAAAGACATCAGGGAACTCACAGAC
The DNA here is from genome assembly GCA_009763385.1 of Coix lacryma-jobi var. lacryma-jobi. Lineage (NCBI taxonomy): Eukaryota > Viridiplantae > Streptophyta > Magnoliopsida > Poales > Poaceae > Coix > Coix lacryma-jobi. The sequence continues at coordinate 82,173,592 of CM019828.1, read as the reverse complement.
TACAGGGATGTCTCGGATCCCTTGATCATAGGTAGCATTTAGCTGTGTGGTAGCTGGTTTTGAAGGCATAGGAAGTTGGAGAAGGAGTTTGGCGGTACTGTTAGGAATATCCACTCTCACAACTCTATTCAAGATGTCTATCATGGCTTTATACTGACACATCCAATTCATGCCTAAGATGACATCTATCTCTTGATCGCGCAGTACTATCATGGTGGTAGGAAAGACATGTTTCCCCAACATTACTGGTATACTGCGGACCACTTCCTTAGTATTTATCCGCCCTCCAGGCGAAAGTATGCAGAAACTTTCTTTTAACTCCCCCATGGGCAACTCATGCTTGATGACAAAAGTGCGACTGATGAAGGAATGCGATGCACCAGAATCAAACAAGACGACTGCAGGATGATTGGCAACAGGGAACCTACCGAGCATGACGGGCTCTCCTTCTGGGATGTTACTGACGGTGGTGAAGTAGACTTGCCCGTGCTTCCTGACAAGCTTGCCCTTCTGGACGTGCTGCTGCGGTGCACGGTGCTGCTGCTGTGATCCTCCAGGGCCTTTCTGTGCATGCGGGGCATTCTTCTTGGGTTTTGGGCACTCGCGAGACCAGTGACCAACTTGGCCACAGTTGTAGCATGGATGGTTGTAAGCTGTTTGTGGGGTGGTGACACGAACACCGGGGGCGTTCGGCTGAGTGGCACTTTGCTGGTTGGCATTGTGGGTGGTGGCCGCGGTACGAACGACCACTTGCTGATGGGGGTATGGGGCACGGTTTTGGTGGTGGCTGGGGTGGTAGATGATTCTTGGGCGCTTATGGTTGCTGGAGAAACTGCTAGACCCAGCCTTCTTCTTCTTCTTCTCTTCCTGATACTGGCGGTTGCTTTCCTCGTAAGCAACAGCACGGTCAACGACATCATGGTAGGATCCGTTTAGGTTGTTGGACAGACCTCTGCGAATCTTAGGGTGCAGACCCCTGAGAAAACAATCTCTCTTCTTTTCCTCTGTGTTGACATAGTCGGAGGCATACTGGCTGAGGTGGTTGAATTGTCCCACGTACTGCATGACGGTGGAATCTTTCTGTTGCAGGGCCAAGAACTGATCCAACTTCATTCTCATCAATCCCGAAGGGATGTGATGTGCTCTGAAAGCAGTGCGGAACTCTTCCCAGGTCAGCTGGTGACCTTCCGGCTGGGCCGCCAACAGGTTGGCGTACCAGGCACTTGCAGGACCACGGAGCTGCTGAGAAGCGAACCGAGGCTTCTGGACCTCCGTGCATTGCAGTAGACTGAACTTCTGTTCCATGGTGCGTAACCAGTCGTCAGCCTCGAGAGGTTCGTCGGCCTTTGTGAAGACCGGTGGTCGTGTTTCAGTGAAGTCCACATAGGTTGTCTCTTGGTTGTTGCGGCGACCACGGTTGCCGTTGTTCTGCTGCCCTTGATTCTGAGCCATCAGATTGGCAGCGGCGGCCAAAGCTGCAATGGCATCTGCTAGGGTAGCTGGTACAGGTGGAGGGTTTGGGATGTTGGCATCATCAGAACCTCCGGCTCCGGTACGGGTGTTCACAGGCATCTGTATAAGCAACTCGGAACTTCAGCATATATGGGCAAAGGTTCTGAAACAACTTGATTGACAACTTCACTGATACAAAGATAGCTGGCTTGATAAAGATGACAACAGACTGATAAGGGAAAAGGTACGAAAGGAAAGATACATGCCAGACTTGGCAACAGACAGACTAACGCCCCCAAACCTAGTCTAAGGTTTTAGGTAAGTAGATGGTACAGACACAAGGAGTCTAGTCATCATCGATGAAGATCAACTCTTCGTCATCATCATCATCTTCGATGATAAGCTCAGGCTCTTCCTCCTCATCTTCATCTTCAACGTGGACATCTTCAGCAGGTTCCACTTCCACGTTCTGATCGGGCTCGTGTTCCACTTCAGGTTCTTCCACGACTCCGTCTTCGGGGTCTTCCATAACCGGGGGTACCAAGGGATGGAGTTGATCATGCAGCTGATGCACTTCCTCATGAAGCATATCATTGTACTGCTCGATCTGGGCGGTGTACTGCTGCAATCCATGGAGCTGGGCTCTGGTGACATCCTCGCGGGTCCAAGCATCATTGCGCTGCTCGATAGCGCGAAACGTGTTCCGGTTGGCCTGCTCCAGGGAAGCTCGTGCCTCATAAAACTCCATGCGGGAAAGGTAGAAGTCATGCTCCATATTCTCCATTTCAGCCTTCAGATTCTTGATTTCCTCCTTCAGCTGCTTGCGGGTGCGGCGGGGAAAGCGACGACCATTGGAGGATTCTCCAGTCTCTTCTCCGGTGCGTGGCGCCAGCTGGTGACGCGGCACACCGTTCGGTCCAGTCGACTTGCGGGCAGTCCGCTTGATGATGGCCATATCTGGACAAGAGGTTATAGATGAGAAAGGCTAGCAAGAAAAGGTATAGGTACACTATCCCAACGAACTCTTTTATAAACTTAAGTGAATGTGACATGATGCATGAATCGTTCCTACGGAACAAGGCAATGCAACTACTAAGGTAAGGTACATAGGGCTTATACAAGTTGTCTTGCTACTAGTTGCCAAAGACAAGATGAGATGAGAGAAGCAATTTGGACTCAAAATAGTCAAGTTTAGTTTTCGTTAAAAACATTTTGAAGTTTTCGCAAAAAGATTGCAACGTCATAGTGAGATGCTCCGATACCACTCTGTAACGTAACGGCCCTAATCCCATGGCCCACTGATCACCGTCAACCACTGACAGTCGACCCGTACAGCCAAGAGATTATGACCGGTTCCGCTACTGGGCTACATCAGTGCCCGATGTCCGCAGGATCATCTCACAATTCAGTTACAATCTCTTGAATATTTTGACAAATAACATCGGAGTAAATAGCGGAAGACTTAGATAACAATAGTTTTACAAACCAGGGTTCAACATAAATTCAAAGTGAAGTTATTACAGACCATAGTTCAAATAGATAGAGTTGGCAGAGTAGCGCATGACAACAACTGAAGGGTAAAGATACTTCACCCAGCCCGAGGGTGAATAATCACTCGTCGGCCTCGTCGGCCTCTTCCTGAACAACAGTCACACAGCAGGGTCCAAGGCATACTGAGGAATCTGCCATACCTGCAACATGGGTAATAAAACCCTGAGTACAAAGGTACTCAACAAGACTTACCCGACTAAGAAAAAGGGAGAAGACTCAGGAATGAAGGCTTAGGGTAGTCAAGGTAAGGCTTCAGCAAGATCAAGTATTTTGCAGAAAAGCATTTTTTGTAAACCTTATTTTATTTTTGAAAGATTCAATATTCCTCAATTCTTCATCATTCATGATTCATTTTACATTTCAAAACATTCCTAGTTGAGAACCACTCTCCGTTGACAGTCAGTGGACCAAGTCTCCATAACCGAGGAGCAACGTTAATCCGGATAAATAATACTCAGCTGAGGATCCCTATCCACACTGCATATGTAGCACCCAAGCTTGCATATGCCAACTCGTCTACCACGATTCCTCCAAGATTGGGCCCGGTCCTACGCCACCCGGAAGTACAGTACACCACTCCAATCCGGGACTCTAACCCACGTGGGTACATGCTACTTCCGCCATCTCTCCACTCCCAGTGCGCGGTTGTCGGTCCAATAATGGATTTCTCGGAGCCAGAGCTTTCCGTAGTATGTGAATAGTTACAAGTCTTGACCAGCAGGCCCCCATACGGATGGTCCCTACATTTTTCCGCCAGCGACAAGCACCTCGGGACTCTAACCCAAGAGTACAGGTCCTGTCGGTTTTTCAACCCTGTCCCGGTCGGTGTCAACTGTTGAGTCCCGGACTACAACATGACGGCACCGTACGCAAGGACAACCTCTCCTTCCTATTTGACTAAGTACGGATCAGATACTTAGCCAATAGTGGGAGTAAACCAGAAATTCCCATAAAGTTTCTTTCAGTGATCACACTTTTGAAATTGGCACTTTTATTGCAGAGTCTAATTCCATAAGCATTGCTAAGCATTTTTCAAATACTTTTGAAAAGCAGGCTTCGGGTGTATCAGTGGTCAAGGTGGGTAATGCATCAGTTAGGATATCACTCAACTCCTATAAACCTAATGCAATAATTTAACTCAAAAGCATTTAAGGAAATCACTTTATAAATTCAAGGAAGGGTTAAATGCACCGGGGCTTGCCTTGGATGGCAAAAAGAGCAGACTCGGGGTTGGTGGTGTAGGTGCCGGAGCTCGGGGTTGCCTCGGGGACAGATCCTTCGGTGGCTACCTCGACTTCAGGTCCTTCTTCGTCAACTATACGGATGCAATGATGAATACTCATGAGAATGATGATATGAACTTATGGTGCAAGACAATTTCCACTGATTCTAGATTACTCTTAAACAAGGCATAGTCGAAATCTAGGTTGAGCATAAAAGGTAACCATTTCTTCCTTAAGCAATATTGATTAAACTAGCCCTTATTATAATTACCCTAAGCATCAACCAAACATAGCATCACAAACATCATAGACCAAAGGGTAGGGGTCTATGAACATCAATCAATCCAAAGATCACATCATCAAACACTTATTACCAACCCTAATCCATCTTTTCTATTTTCTTAATTTATTTAAAAGGTCATTTTATGAAGTTGCTCCAAAAATTACCAAATTAATCACATAAGTTCATTATGGTGTAGATAGATGGCAAAACAAATTTCATAATTTTTGGAGGTCACTAAGGTGTTCAAATAATCCTAGACACTTAATTAACAAAAGGCACTATTCAAGAATTAAAATAAATGCTCAAAAATCAACTTGTTCCAAAAGACTTCAAAATTTTACCAGAGACTAAACATGGCATAAGAAGCTCACAAAAATTTGTCTCATGATTTTTGGAGTTATAAATCACTCTCCAAAAATACCAAAACCTTCATTTTTCAATTAAAAGGGGAATTTTACATTTTCAAATTTTTGCACAAAACTCAAGTTTCATATTTTTATAAAATACTCCAGAGCATAAAGAGTCTACCACAAAAATTTCAGAATTTTTGGATGCACACAGAAAATCATACAAAAAAAAGAAAACAGAACACTATTCACATCTCTCAGAAAAAAAGAGAAGAGCACTGTGCTCCTTCTAGGCCGGGCTC
>CM019828.1:82131731-82167934 GCA_009763385.1 Coix lacryma-jobi var. lacryma-jobi | reverse complement strand
ATCGCGATACTCAAAACGCGGTGGAGGAAAACGCTCAACAAAGCCTCCGCCACGGGGTCCATAGCCCACAACTGCAGGCTCCCGCCGGGCTCGACCTCCACGCGGCCTAGGCCTAGGAACTTGAGGTTTTGGACCTCTAGGCCTAGTAGCACGCCTCTGAACGTTCGACACATATACATCATGGAAAGGATGGTACATGTCCGGGTTGTTCATCTCCCTTGCACGGTGCACCTCTCTCTTGCGCCGAAATCAAAACTCACTCAAGTGTCCATCTCTCCCACAATGCTCACAATGGTACCTCACCGCTCTCATAGGGGGTTGTTGGTACACACGGTTGTGGGTTTGGATCACTTTGCCCTTCTGTGGGAAACACTCCTCCTGGATAGGTGGCATTGTATCCAGCTTGTTTTTTAGGTGGTTCGGTTTGGGATGCCACACTTGGTTCTTGGGTGGAGCTCTCGGAGGTTCCTCAAACACTCCATCCATGGTGTTAGGCTTGAGAGGCTCTTTGGGTGGAAGCTTGGTAAGTTTGGGAGTAGTGGTGGAGTTGGGCTTCTCACTCGGGTTCAAACCACTTGACTCTCCAATCTTCCCAAAAGCAGAAAGATCAACACCCGGAGCAAAACCTACACCAGGACCTCCAGCAGCTCGCTTGAATTGGGAGATCATCATCCCGAGTTGTGGCTCACCACAAGACACCCATGACAAGATGGTCCGAAGGTATGTGTTTTCCTCCTCGGTTTGCATCTTGTCACACAAAGCGCGCCTAGTCACACAAGTGCTACGCGAGCTGGCCTCCTCAAGATACACAATCTAGGCATTCTTCTCTGCCAACTTGGATTGCAAGACAGGACAAGTCTTGCACGCACCCAACAGCATGGGTCTAGCCCGGAGCTCATCTACCTCTCCTACCAACACAGCATACTTGCTCCTCAAAGTGAGAAGGTCAGTCATGTGTGTGGTGCACATCTCACACTCCTCCTCATTAGTAACGACCACGGTGGATTTGATAGAATCAAGCTCCTTCATCGTATCCTCCCACTTCTGCCTAAACTCCTTGTTCTCTCTAGCGGCACGCCTAAGCAGCTTATCTTGACTAAGAAGCGCGGCAGTAAGTTTCTCGACCTCAGCAGAAAGTTCGTCGTGGGTCAGAGATACCTGGGAGGTGTCGTCGTCATCGTCGTTGTTCCGAGGAGTCTCCAGCTCGCCATCGAGGGCCATGGTGCAGAGGCCGTCGTCGTCGGCGTAGAAGCAGAGACCGTTCAGCTTGTCCTCGATCCTCTTCTTCTTCTCGGACTCGTCATCGCTTGAGCAAGCGGAGTCGTCATCCGAGCCGTCGACGTTGCTGAGCGTGGCAAAGAACGCACGCTGCTCAGCCTGGGCCTTCTCCAAGTACTTCTTCTTGATGTACTCCTTGTCGAAGCCGCCCCTCCGCTTGTGCCTCGCGGGGACGTACTTCTCCTTGCGCTTGCCAGAGTCATACTTGTGCCCATGATCGCCCTTTCCAGATGAGTTCTTCTTCTTGGGACAGTTGGCGATGAAGTGATCGGGGTCGCCGCACTCGTAGCATCCCGAGCGTCCTCCTCCGCGGCGACGGTTCAAGCGGTTGTTGTGGAATCGCGAGAACCGATTGGCGAGCATAGCCAACTCATCAGCCCCCAAAGACTCTAGCAGCTCCTCTGTGACAGAAAAGAGAGAAGAGAGTGCAAAACCTCCAGAGGGGTTAGCAGAAGGGCCAGACAGCAAAGCCTTTGATGGGCCAGAAGGATTTTCATAAGAAGCCCTCGCCATGGCCTCGATCTCACTAGACTTGAGCTTACTGAAGAGCTCGTCGCACGTGAGGGTCTCATAGTTAGGTGATTCGATGATCGCCTGAACTTTGGAGTCCCACACCAACCGATCAAGAGTATGCAAAAACTTCAAAGCCCTCTCATGATCGTCGAAAGGCAACAACTCCTTGTTAGCCCTCATCATGTTGACAATCACCTGAAAGCGAGCGAATTAACTTTCTATGCTCTCGCCAGGCATATGTTGAAAGTTCTCATACTCTCGCTTGAACGACTTGTAGAGTCGGGTTTTGACTTGAGAGGTTCCCTCATGGAAACGCATGAGGGTGGCCCAAATCTCCCGAGCCGTAGCGAGGTGAGAAACGCGATCAAACTCACTCATGGTCAGGCATGAGAAAAGAGCATTACGGGCTCGGCTATTGGCATCGTGCTCATCGATCTGATGCTGAGTCACACGAGCAGCCAAGACCACGTAATCAGCAGAGTTGCAAATATCCCAAATGGAAGCACCCAAACTCTGCAGATAGGCCGACATGCGTATCTTCCAATACGCATAGTTCGTCCCATCGAAAAACGGCGGTTTGCCCATGCCGCGATCCATGTCGCCTTCTGTGGATCTGGAACCGGCTAAGGTGGAAGATCCTTAACCTGCTCCGATACCAATTGAAGGACCGAGAATGCACTAGCAAGGCGACCAGAGGGGGGGGGGGGTGAATGGGAGCTCAAAAATTTCTTTCAAAACTTTGGCCAAATGTCCCAAAATCAACCCCCGAAAGCTACGACCGAAACCGTGATGCCCACGACCCTTGGAAGAGGGTGGATGATCCCTAGGATCACATCGAGGCACCACAAAATGATAGCAAACCGAACGGCAAAAGAACCGGCACAAGTTCAGCCCTCAAAAACCAAGTCTCGAACGTAGATAGACGGCTACTGAAGGACCGAGAATGCTAAAGCAAGGCGACCAGAGGGGGGGTGAATGGGAGCCAATAAAATTTCTCACGAAACTTTGGCCAAGTGTCCCAAAATCAATCCCCAAGAGCTACTACCAAAAACGTGATGCCCACGACCCTTGGAAGAGGGTGGATGATCCCTGGGATCACAGCGAGGCACCACAAAGACTTCCTCACCCAAGTTCACGCAAGTCAACTAGTGACGGGATGGGTTTTGGGTAACCTCAACCTCCCCCGAGCAACGCGAGGGGGATTCAGGCTATTTTGTAAAGCGGGAAGCCCAAATTCTGTAGAGCACGAAGTTAGGAATCCAACGCAACAAACGAATCTCGAATCGAAAGACGAACGAACAAACTGCGAACGAAAACGCGTCGAACCAGCACTGACCGGACTCTGCCTGCGTCCGGTCGCTGACCACCGGACGCGTCCGGTCGTGCAAAAACAGTTTTCGGAGCTTACTGTTTCTGACCGGACTCACCAGAGACGAGCGTCCGGTCGAGAGCAATGCGTCCGGTCACAAAATACAAGCCAAGTGAACAGTACAATGGGCGAGTCCGGTCACTTAGCGAGAGGTGCGTCCGGTCAAGTCACGAACCGAACACAGCGAAGGTGTTCATCGACCGGACTCACTGACAACGTCCGGTCGTTGAACAGGCAGCGTCTGGTCACCCTGATTCAGGCTGTTCGTTCACCGATTCGACTCGATCTCACCCTAAACAAATCCTCTAGGGATCAAACTTGGTGAGAAGAGTCACAAAGAGTATAGTGAGCTATCTCTAAGAGATCATGGCTCGAACCTATCTCCAAATCGGCGAATCGAAGAATTTCGGGGGAAGGGAGAAAACTTGACCCGAAACTAAAAATTGATCGATCTCATAGACCGTGAGGTTAGAGGATGATTCCTTCGGTGGAAAGAAGTGCCTCACGATCTAGAACAACTTGGTTCAAACGGTTTTGCAAAAGATGAACCGAGCAAAAAGATCAAGCGACGGGAAAATCGTGGAGAAAAAGGATTCCGCAAAGAACGCGAACAAAACGCAAATCACAACCACGATCTGCAAGCCGAAGCGCAAACACACGCTACGACAAGGAGGTTACGGCCTCCTTTCCTCAAAATCAACAGTACACAGAGTTCAAGTCTCTCTGCTGATCTCAGCTACAACAGGGGATGGGAGAGCAGGAAACCCTAAGTGCAGGAGGCAAATGAAATGGCTAAAACTGAGATACAGGAGGAGGGTGTCTCCCCTGACTACTTATCCTATTCTAGACTAAGTTTATTTCCTACTCTACCCCTCTCTATTCTAATTACAGAGCGAACCAGCTAAACCCTAGGGTTATTCTGGACCAACTCGGTGGTAGGTGTATCCGACGGCCACGCCCGCACAACTCGTCCGCGTTGCCTCCACGCAACCTTCCGATTGCCGCCACGTGCCGCCCTCGCTCTGCACCCCCGGTTTTGTGGCCCAAACAGGGAAACCAGCCTTTTCCAGCAACCCCCGGTTTTGAGGCCCAAACTGGGAAACCAGCCCACCAGCGTCTGAGTTTTGAGGCCAAACTCAGCAAACCATCCGCGCCCAGGTTTTGAGGCCCAAACCTGGAAACTATCCTCAGCCCGAGTTTTGTGGCCAAACTCGGAAACCCTCAGCACCCAGGGTTTGAGGCCCAAACCTGGAAACCGTCCACCGGTGTTTTTTCACTGGCTCAGCCACCAAACCGAAGCTGTAGAGGGGATGCACCGCCCGTGCACCCCGTCCACCGACATGTGTCCCCAGGTCCTCGACCCGAGCAACACCGTGCCCCGCAAGTCTCTGCTCGTCGCTGTCCCAGGCTGCCAGCCACCACAGCTGATCCTCAGGCACTCCGGTCCCTCAGTCCAAGCCTCACGTCCGCCCTTCACTGCTCGATACATCGGCATGGCATGTCCGCCGCACGGCACGCCCATCCTTCATCGCACCCAGTCCATCGGCACGGCACGTCTCAACTTGACCTTCACCTTGCCCTCGATCACTGTCTCCGTGCTCGACACCTGCACAACACAAGCCAAAGAACATGCGATCAAACCCGTTGACAATCACTCATCACTCAGAGACTCGGCATACACCCATGTATCCGCAATCTCCCCCTTGATGAGTGTATTGTCAACTACACACACAAATCATAATGAAAGAAGAAGGTAGGAGGAAGGAGAAGAGAGAACTCAACCAAATGACCCAAAAGCATAGCAAAGCCGAAGAAGGTCAAGTGGAAGAAGCGAGAACTTGGTCCCCAAAGACATGGGCAACGGCTCGACGCGACCAAGCAAAGCAAAGCGAGCCCTCAAGAAGAGGTAGAACAGGCTCAACACCGCTAGCAGAAAACCAATTGAAAATCGGAGCTAAAAATGGCAAAGTGCTAGTCCCTCAAGATAGAGGCACAGAGGCTCAACACAACTAGCACGAAAACCACTCCGAACCAATTGAAAAACAATCGAAAGGTCTTCGACCCAATCGAAATCAAACTCGACGCCGAATGAGGAAAATGTTTGCTAGTCCCTCAAGATAGAGGCAACGGCTCAACACAACTAGCAAACTCCCCCTCGACAGGTGCAAGCAACCAGGGACTCCCCCTTAGGTCCAATCAAGAGAAGAGCACAAGGATTTGAAAATTCGCCCCTTAGCAAAAACTCCCCCTAAGAGACATATGATTTGTCACTTCTCCCCCTTAGTTGAAAATGCACTTATCAAGAACCAGGAACCGAGCAAAGGTCTCCCCCTCAACAAAATCTCCCCCTTTTCAAAAAATGCATATTAAGTCAGAAATGCAAGTTAGGGGCTTCAGGCATATAATCAAAAGAGTGCAAAAATGCTCTAATCGGTATAACTCCAATGGCACAACTAAGCACTCAAATAGCAAAGGCTCAAACTGATCACACATACGAAATATGAAGCATATGAGCAAGTGAGCAGTTTTTAGCCAAAAAGGTAGTCACCATCAAAATAGCACTACACATGTATAGATAGGAATCCAAACAAGTGCTAAACATGTATACAAGGTGAACCACCCCTAGCAAAGTTCAATCATCATGCATAGGAATGAAGCATATACTTGTGATTTCAGTTTTATATCGGAGTTTGCAGCGGTGAAATTACACAAGTTCAAATTTAGCATGTGATTGCGAGAGGTTGAAAGCTTGTCATTGCCTAACTTTTCAACCGAGCGAAGCCTATGCCGAAACAATCAGAAGCTTAAAGCTACGGTTTCGGTCATACACTACACGGCTCAAGTTTAACTCAAAGTGCAATGAGAAACTGTCCGCGAGTTCCAATGGTGGACTGTCCGCGGTTCAAAAAGAACTCATCCGTACGAGCTGCGCAGCCACGGACTCGGCTGGAGCCCGACCCCCGGACTGTCCGCGGGTCCAACGGCGGACTGTCCGCGGATGAACAGAGAGGGCGATTTTGATCGCCCCTCTCACAAATCTATCCAAATCCAATCCAAATCAAAATTCCACGTTCCCAAACTTGGAGAAGATGATCACGGGGTAGTTAGGAGACTATCCCCAAGAAATCATCCGCTCAAATCGATTCAATCACCGGGAAATCGAAAGGGGAAGATCAAGAACGAAAAAGCGCCACGAAAACGAAATCAACCCGATCTACTTGTTCGTGAGGAGTTAGATGAATTCCTTTGGTCGAAATGACCTCCTCTCGAAAACGAACAAGATGATTCAAACGGATTTCGTAAGGGCGCAGTATTGAGAGAGATCGAGCGATGGGAAAAACGCGGAGAAAAGAGGAACACGAAGAACACGAACCAAAACGCGAATCAAGTCATCGATCTGCAACCGTGTGGCTACCACACGCTACAACAGTGAGGTTACGGCCTCACTTCCTCAAAATCTCCAGTACACAGAGGTATGGTTCTCTGCGGATCTCAGCTAGCTACAACAGGGGATTGGGAGAGCAGGAAACCGTAGAAGGAAAGAGCAAAATGAACTGAGATACATGGGGAGGTGGGTGTCTCCCCCTACTTATCCTAATTCTAACTATTCCTAATTCCCACTCTACCCCTAACTACTTACAGAGCGAACCAGCTAAACCCTAAGGTTATTCTGGACCAACTCGATGGTAGGTGGATCCGATGGCCACGCCCGCACAACTCGTAGCGTTGCCTCGACGCAACCTCCCGATTGCCGCCACGTGCCGCCACCGCTCTGCACCCCCGGTTTTGTGGCCCAAACCGGGAAACCAGCCTTTCCAGCCAACCCCCGGTTTTGAGGCCCAAACCGGGAAACCAGCCCACCAGCATCTGAGTTTTGAGGCCCAAACTCAGCAAACCCGCAACACCCAGGTTTGAGGCCCAAACCTGGAAACCGTCCTCAGCCGGAGTTTTGTGGCCAAACTCGAAAACCATCCGCACCCAGGTTTTGAGGCCCAAACCTGGAAACCGACCACCCGATGGTTTTTCTCTAGCTCTACCACCAAACTAACGCCGTAGAGGGGATGCACCGCCCGTGCACCCCATCCACCGACACGTGTCCCCAAGTCCACGACTTAGGCAACACATGACCGCAAGTCTTCGCTCGTCGCTGTCCCAGGCTGCCAGCCACCACAGCTGATCCTCGGGCCACCGGTCCCTCAGTCTAAGCCTCACGTCCGCCCTTCGCCACTCTCGGTCCATCGGCACGGCATGTCTCTACTTGACCTTCACCTTGCCTCTGATCACTGTATCCGTGCTCGACACCTACACAACACAAGCTAAAGAACATGAGCATCATCCCAGTTGACAATCACTCATCACTCAGAGACTCGGCATACACCCATGTATCCGCAGTGGAGGCGCGCGAGCGCGAGAAGCTCGGACTCGCGGTTGCGGCGGTCGAGGCCCCTGCGCAACCCTTGGAGTGTACGGATCCGCAGCCGTGACCGGCTAAGCCCCCACGCGAGGCCCTGAAGTCGAGCCACGCCGTCGACACCATGGCCGCTCAGTCCTCTGGCTAGAAGGAGGTGGCAGTCGCTGGGCTAGATCTGTTTGCTCCATGGCCTGGAGCCGCCGCCGTCGCTATCCATAGTGGAGAGAGAAAATGTGAAATCAAAATGAATGGGAGAGAAGGGAGGGGGTTTGTGGTTTTTTTTAAAGCTCGTGTGCAACCAGCTGGTCTGCATTTTGGCTCGGTAGAACCAGGTGGTGGTAGTTTGGGTCAGGGCTTCCCCTAACTATTGGAAGCCTAGAGCTCCTAATAGTGTGTGTGTGTGTGTGTATATATATATATATATATATATATAGAACTGCTATTGAGCACGCTGCGCTTCAAATATTATTTAGAACGGTCAACCGTTTGTAACACCTATAACTATAAATGGAAAATCTAGTAGTAAATTAATCCGGTTGCTAACCAGCCCAACTAGAAGCAAACCCACAACCGTAAATAGACCCACCGCAACCGTAATACAACAATGCATCCATTTACACAATATATAAATACCTAAACCGTAGTTTTTTTCCTCATTTTCTCACAATCCTCTCTCCACCCAATCTAGATCTCGCAGGCGCAGTGCTCGTCGGGGTCGACGGCGCCCTGGCCTCTCTAGTTCCTACGATGGTGGTGACTTCCTATGTCCACCCCACCGGCAGCAGCGGCACATCCTTCCCCAGCCGGCGGCAGAGGTGCATCCTTCCCCATCCGGTGGAAGCCACTTCCACCATCCATGGTGGACTCATGAGTCCATGGTCAAGCGGGACCCAGATTTGGTTTCCATTAAAAAGAACCATTTTCACTTAACCATTTCCTGAATTATAGGCATTATGATTTACGCATACACTCATGTTCCTTACGTATATTTGTCCATAATTAAAGAAACTTTCACGGTACTAGAAAAATCTATAGACATTTACGACTAATTGAGAGAATCAAATAATCAATTTCCTTATCTATAGACATTTACGTTTAATTGAGGAGAAAAATCTACTCCTTGTGGATCCATTCATAATTAGAAATAAATAATAAATAAATATTTTAGTTCATTAGTTATAGGAATTTATGGTTCTGCCAGCTAAAGGGAACTATTTTGTTGACAAAAATCATTTACAGACTGCATGTAAAAAACTTTTATGCTTACGGGATCAACTCTTCTTTTTCTTTTACGGTTGTAGGAGCTATTGACCCTATGCTTTTATGGTCTCGAAGGATGTTTTATGGTTGTGGAAATGAGGTTGGTGCTAGGAATAAATTTAGGAAGAAAAATTATGGTTACGGTTATGGAAAGAAGAGGGAGAGTGGTGTGGCTGACTTTTATGGTTGCGGGATGAGAATTAGTTGTAACTTTTGCGGTTGCAAGAGGAAAAGAGAGAATTGTGTCACTGACTTTTATGGTTGCGGGATGAAAATTAGTAGTAACTTTTACAGTTGCGGGAATGAGGTTGTCTGATGGCTGGTGACGCTCTAAATAGTATTTAGAGCGCTGCGCTCCAAATAGCGGGGTCCTATATATATATATATATATATTACGAGGTTCCAGACACTTGTCCCTTTTTATTTTCTCGGGATCTATCTTTTTGAGGTTTCGGACATTTGTCCCTTTTTATTTTCTCAGTTCTTTTTCTCTTTTTTTTCTTTTTTTAATAGCCACATGCTTCCAACAAGCTTCTGAGAGGGTAGCAACAGATAATTATGAGTATTTATGCAGAAGATGGATGAAATGTGTAAGTGATCTTAATTCAATGGCATGATAAACTACTTATAGGGTCAACAAAGCTTTATTCAACTCAATGCAATTATCAGTCATGTTTATATTTAGAAATCTCCGGAACTCTAGTGTTGTTTAGAACAAGATAATAGCAGCTTAGAATATCACATGTCATATCCCAATTACCTAAACCTTAGATTAAGTATTTGCCAACCATGCATTTAATTTAATTTTAAGGCATCATTATTAATTTGGAGAACTCATGCTTTGAAGACTAGATACTTGAAAGAAATTAGATAGAGCAACTATTCATCATTTCCATGCAAAAGATTAGAGAGAGAGGGCTCTTTTTTGGTCATCAACTTCTTAAAACAAACTAGACACACAATTTTATTTATTTAATCTAACACACTTTAAGATATAATATAAAAGCTAATAGTAGTAGTAGTAATAATAATAATAATAATAATAATAATAATAATAATAATAATAATAAGACATACCTGAATCGCGAAGATAGCGGGGTGCGTCTCCCCCAAGCTGGTTCTCTTAACAGTGTTGAGCCTTCATGTGCCCATATGTTAACACCAGAATTTCGCACGCATGAGGATATGACAGATGAGTCCAGCCAGCAGAGAAGAAAGGATTCGGCAAGCAATCAGACGGCTATTTGGTCCTCAAAGATTTCGATGAATGTCTGTGCGGTCGGCTATCTTGCAGAGAGATGTTTCCATTCGGGAAATGGATGTTACAGATGGAGCCGGCTTGCAAGAGAAGGCATATGGCGATGAAAGATACCGGGAAGATTAGGAATAGATTTCGTATCTTTCCATATTTTATCATTATAAATCGTAATCGTTTAGGACTCGTATTTCGTCCAGGGTATAAATGTAAGCCCTCGACCATTGTAAAATTGTTCACAACCACATCAATACAAACCGGCCCCGTGCCATCTTCGAGTCCCTAAGTCGTGTCGTCGAGTTCTTCGAGAGGAAACATCGATCCGTCGACCTCCGTAAGTACCGGCAACCTTGTTATCATGTCTAGTATCATGCGGTTGATTTAGATATGATGCAAGTAGTCTCGTATGTTAAGCTTAGTATCGTGCGGCGGATTTAAGCTTATGACGGGAAGTTTTTGCTTATGCCTTGTATCGTGCGGCGGATTAAGACATGAGTAAAAATAGTTATCGGCTCTATTAGATCTGGCAGATCTAGTAGATTCATTAAGTTATCATGTGTTATGTGTTTTATTTATTTAATTCCTGTAACACTCTTTTGCCCAATCTAGATTGATCTCTATTCGGCCTTGTTTCACAAGTTTGCTTGTGCTTTGCTTATCATAAAATCATGATGGCCGGATCAGCTTTCAATCTAGGTTGTTACATGTTGTGGGTTCATACATGTCGATCATGTTTATGCTTTGATAGAACTGGGTGTTGTAACAGAACCGACCAATTTGCACCAGATTAAGCACTGAAAACCTCCGCTCTCGCAGAAATCATCGAGTACTTAAGCTCGTACAAACCCGGTAGTCCGGAAATCTCGAAGGATTTCAAATCATTCAACGACATCCAGCCAAGATCGTACTTGTTCCACGAACATGCTCACGGGTTACAACACAGTTGCACATAGTTCAAATTACATCGGAGTACGAAATAATATTACAAACCATAATTTGTAGTAATAGCGGAAGCAACATAGTCTTTAAAACATAAGTTTGGATTGTTCATAGATACGGTGCCATCAGTTGACCGGGTCCACAAAAGCAACAGATGAGATAAGTGTTGACCATGCCCTTGGTCTAGTCATCACCCGTTACCGGGTACAAGCAGTTCTCGCAGTAACCATAAAAACACTGGCCATCTGCAACAACAAGGGAAATAAAACCCTGAGTACGAGAAGGTACTCAGCTAGACTTACCCGTCATAAACCAAAAATAATGAGACTCCAAGGACTATGTAGGCTATAGGGGTGGGGTTGGCTGTACATACTCTTTTGCATGAAAGCTTTAGTAATAAAACCCAGTTTCCAATGTTGGCAATTGCTTTTAGTCATTAACTCTACCTTACTAGATTTGCACCTGTACTAAACAAGCACTTGCTAATTAATCAATCAAGAGTGACTATTTCATCAATAGCCTTTCAGATTCCATAACCATTTCAGTTCCATAAGTTCTACGGGAGATGATCTAAAGTCAACTGCTCACTATCCAGGAGCGATGGCGATTATAATCGATTCCTACCCAGCTGGGGATAAAATGTCTCACACTCGCCCGGCACGTCCGGCTACGGCAGTCGTAAGCTGCCAGTCAGGAGATTCGAGAACACAAAGCGCGGGACGGCCATGGGCCCTTCTACACCGGGGGTTATCTCAGTGCCAGGTCGCTCAACCTATAACTGCCCACGGTCATGCCAGGTCGATCAGGCCCTGCCTGCCCTCGGACCATGCCAGGTCGATTAGAATAGTTGCCCACGGTACAGCTGAGGCCCTGGGTGTTAGGCGTCAACATCTCCATCTCCGGCTCGAATAACCTTACTCGGCTTCACGGGAGGTACTCAGACCAACTCCGTTAAGTGATCGACGCGTTCAATTTGACTGAAGGGACATTCCCGAACGGGTCCTATGCGACACAGATGGGAGCCTACTAGCACACAGAACCCATGTCCTGCTGCTCTTACATCCCGCCTCCGTCTCAGATTAATTATCACATGGTTATCTCATGGTAGCACAGGCTAAACATGATCAGTATCCACCTATTGCGGGAGACAGGGAATCACCCGACTTTTACCGGTCTAAGCAGGGCTAAGCATATAACGAGCCTAGACCTAAATAGGGATATCAAGATATATTGCAGGTGGACAAGGATAAGTAATAATGCATCAACGGTAGCAATCAATTCCTATAACCTAATGCAACATCCATCATCAGGTTAAATTAGAAAACATTTGCAAACCGTAGGAGTTAGAATGCTCCGGGGCTTGCCTTTCTCAAAGTCCGACGGACGGTGATCGCGGCACTCGGGCAACTCGTCGGCGTCGGTCCCTCCGGCTTCTTCTGTCAAGTTCTCCTCCGGACTGGGCTCTTCCAGTATCGACTGGGTCTGGATCTCCTCCGCTGATCCTGTATGATGCATAATGCGCATGAATAGGATGAATGCACATAGAATGCATATGTGATGCACATGATTACAGCAATCAGGAGATAAGCACATGTCATCTACTGCATTCTCTTCAACAAGGTAGTCAACACATCCCAACTATTTAACCTATCAAGATCAACTTGTTAAGCGATGTTGTCACCACATCACAGTCTACTTAGCGAGCTTATTACCCTTTAATTACTTGCTGAAATAAATCTATTTACACTTGCTTTAAACAGCAACCTAACCTAGACAGCTTCAGAAAAATCTACAGAAATTACTGGGAGTTAACAACACCTAATCTAGCTCCCTGTCCAAATTTCAACTCATTTGGACTTAAACTCCATTCTCTATGAAAAAGACAAATTCTATCATGGAAAGGTGCTTTGAACTACACACCCTAGCAAAAAGTGTCAAACAACAGATTTCTTATTTTTCTGCTGTGCTTCCTAGTACAAGAGCAATGTGCTTAAATTTTCAGGTTCATATTCCTCATATTTTAATTACTACAAAAATAAATAAGGAACGACATTTAACCATTTTAAAAGCTACTGTCAAATTAATTCACAGAACAACCTCATATTATATTTTTTTATGAAACTACACCTTCATACAAACCTAACAAAACTGGAATCACATTTTTCTGACTGATATATAATTAGTTATGCATTTTCCAAGTTATCGGCACTTTTCTAATGTAAATAAAGCTACCCATAAAAATATCACCAAGAATGCATTCAACAAACTTTACTGATAGATCTAAACATGCTTGACCTAACAAAATTTGTTTTACAGGATTTGGACATAAAATGAGCCTTGTATGAATTTTTGAAGCCTTACATGAATTCTGCAAAACACATATTAAAAGAAACTCAACCCTAACGTACGGACTTCGGCCGAGGCACAAGACACGGCTTCGGCACACCCGGCGTGACTCGTCCGAGGCTTCGACGCATTTTACCGATTCGGCCGAGGCTCAGGCATAATTTACCGATTCGGCCGAGGCTCACTGACAGCCGAGGCTAACCTATTCAGCCGAGGCTACTGACCCAACCGAGACTAACTGACTCAACCGAGACTAGCTGACTCAACCGAGCACTTGACTTGGCTCGACTCGACCGAGGCTTACACAACCGACCCGATCGAGGCTCGAGGCGAAGGCTCGGTGCATCCGACTTACCGAGGCCTACGGCACCCAAGCTCTTCCCCTTCTCTCTTCCTTACTGCCAGTCGGGGCCCGCTGGTCAGGGTGACCAAGCTTCCGAGGCCAAGCTCGGCACGTTACCGCGCGAGGCCAGGCTCGGCGGTCAACGGCGGAGTTTTGCGCCGTGGTCGTTGACCGGCCCTAGCTCACCGGCGGCGAGGCTTCCGGCGACACTGAGACCATCACTGGGTGCGGGTTTGCGAGGCGAACACAACTAACCGACTCGCTGAGACAGAGGGATACCGGAGCAAGCTCGACGGCGGCCATGGCGGAGCCGCGGCTCTGCGACTCGGCGGCGGAACTCTTCCCGGCGGCTTGCGACTCGGCGAGGTTAGCACTAGCCCAAGCAAGACCTAAGCGACCTATTGGAGCAACTCTCGGGCTTCGGCATCCCCGGCATTGTCCGGCGCGATGCACGGCGGCGGTCCATGGCGGACACAGCGCGACTGGCCCGCGGTCCGGCGAACTCAGGACACGAGAGAGGTCTCCATCTGACTCTAAGCTACTACGACGGTAGAGAAGACTAGAACATGGCTCAGCTCAGGGTAGCATGGCCGGAGATGACCGGTCCACGCGAAGGTCACGGTGGCGGCCATGGCGGGAGCTTGCGGGTGGCGTCCGCTGTTCCGGCAGCTAGAGAGGGAGAGAGGGGAAACCAACCCTTACCGGAGAAGGAGGAGATTAGGGCGGAGAAACTGGTGGAAGGAAACGAACGGCGGTGCGGCGAGTAGCGAGCAATCGCTCGCCGGAGTTCGGCGGCAATGGCGGTTTGGGCGAACTGGAGAAGATGGTGGAGTGGCTGGCGCGCTGGTGAGCGAATGCTTTCTGGCTTGCAAGCGCAAGGTGGACGAAGACAGAAGGAACAAGTGCCTGGGTGCATTGCACCTGGCCAGTTCCCATCGGGGGAACTTCCGACCGGACGCGGCGGCGTCAGGCGTCGAGCTCCACGCGGCGAGAGGGGACGGGGTGCATGGGCGACGTGGCGACTTCGGGCGCAAACCACGGGCGGCGGTGCTGGCGGTTTGGCCGGCCGGCGAGGCGGTCTCGCGGCTGCGGGCGGATTCTGCCGGCGCGGAGGGAGCGACGTCCGTGAAGGAGAAGAAGGAGAGACTGCCAGGCGGGGTCCACTGGGATTAAACTAAAGAAGTTTGATTAAAAACTTGGATGCCCTATAACTCCTAAACTAAGCTGAATTAGGAAAAGGTCCTAACAGCAAAGTTGCTTAGAATTTTGTAAGGAACAAATCATCTTTAAGGCTCAAGTCCAAATTCTGCATAGAAAAAGAAATTTACTTCTAATCCATTTTTCTAAATGCAAGAAATCACATTTTAAAAGCTTTTTCTGAGAAAGTGCTGTAAGGCAAAGTTGTTCCCTTCATCGAGATCTACAACTTTGTTATAAGGCACTTGGTCAGAAACAGAAAGCAAACAAGGTTATACTTAGACACTACACAAGGACTTAAGCACTTCAGCAAACATATGCACATGAAATGATGGGATGCTATGCTTATGTCATGCCAAATTATGCATTTTAGGGATTGCTTAACACCGGGGTGTTACAGCCCTCCCCTCCTTAAAAGAAATCTCGTCCCGAGATTTGGATTACGAACCATTTCTTATAAAAGTGTGGGTATACGTCCTTTAGATAGTCATCCGTCTCCCAGGTAGCATCCCGGTCATCTTGCTCACTCCAAGATACCTTATATTGCTTCACGATTCTTCCGCGGGTCGTTCTTTCTTTTTCATCGAGCACTCGACATGGTATACTTGAGTAAGTGAGATCAGATTGTAACTTGATACGAGCTGGTTGTACCTCTTCTTCTGGTACTCGAAGACATTTCTTCAATTGAGAGACATGGAATACTGGAAAAATAGCCTTCAAATGCTCTGGTAATTGCAGTTGATAAGCCACTTCTCCCTTCTTTTGTACAATTCTATAAGGTCCCACGAACCTTGGTGCTAACTTCCTTTTGACTCCAAAACGTTTTACACCCTTCATTGGTGAAACCTTCAAATAGACATAGTCACCAACTTTGAACTCAAGCGGTTTCCTTCGTTTATCAGCATAGCTTTTCTGGCGAGATTGTGCAGACGCGATATGTTGCTGAATCGTTCTAACTTGTTCTTCTGCTTCTTTCACAAAGTCAATACCATAGTATCGACGTTCCCCTGGTTCTACCCAGTTTATCGGCGTCCTGCATCTTCTACCATATAGAGCTTCAAAAGGAGTCATCTGTATACTTTCTTGATAACTGTTGTTATAAGCAAATTCCGCTAATGGTAACCATTTTTCCCAAGAACCTTTTGCTGATAAAACACAGGCTCTTAACATATCCTCTAAAACTTGATTCACTCTCTCTGTTTGCCCTGATGTTTGCGGATGATAGGCTGAGCTTCGGACTAAATCCGTGCCTAGCTCCTTCTGCAATTTTTCCCAAAATGGTGCAGTAAACTGCGGTCCACGATCAGAGACTATAACCCTTGGTACACCGTGCAGTCGCACAATCTGACTTATGTAGATCTCGGCATAATCTGGGGCCTTATAGTTGGTCTTGACTGGAATGAAATGTGCGGTCTTTGTGAGACGATCCACAATTACCCAAATTGAATCATTACCCTTCTGAGTCGTGGGTAAACCAACGATAAAGTCCATACTCACTTCTTCCCACTTCCATTCAGGTATAGCTAATGGCTGAAGCATTCCAGCTGGTTTCAAGTGAATAGCTTTTACTCGACAACACGTATCGCATCTGGCCACATAAGCAGCAATTTCTTTCTTCATTTTGGTCCACCAAAATCTCGGACGCAAATCTTGGTACATTTTTGTACTTCCAGGATGAATAGATAATTTGGACAAATGTGCTTCATCATGATCCGATTCCTGAGTTCTCTATCCTTAGGCACCACTAATCGCTGGTTAAACCATAGAACTCCATTTTCGTCAACTCGAAAATGCTTATCGGCCTCTTTTTCATCCTTGAGCCTTTCCTTAATATGACAGATCCCTTATCAGTTTTCTGGTTCTCTATAATTTGGTCTACTAACACATTGCGCAACTTCAAATCATGTAGCACTGCAGCATGTGTTAAGCTGAACTCATCCTCTGGCAGAAGCTTCATAGCATTACAGTGTGATTTCCGGCTCAGAGCATCGGCCACAACATTCGCCTTGCCTGGATGATAGTGAATTTGAAGATTATAATCCTTAATCAATTCTAGCCATCTTCTTTGCCTCATATTCAATTCTGCTTGCGTGAAAATATATTTAAGACTCTTGTGGTCGGTGTACATATTGCAAACATTTCCCAGCAGATAGTGCCTCCAAATCTTCAAAGCATGTACAACTGCAGCTAATTCCAAATCATGGGTCGGGTAATTCACTTCATGCTTTCGCAATTGCCGCGAAGCATAAGCAATCACTCTGCCTTCTTGCATAAGAACACAACCTAAACCAACTTTCGATGCGTCGCAGAAGACATCAAACGGTTTCTCAATATCTGGTTGAGCTAAAACAGGAGCAGTGGTCAACAGCTTCCGCAAGGTACGGAAAGCAGTTTCGCACTTCTCTGTCCATTCAAATTTCTGATTCTTTTGCAACAAACTGGTCATTGGCTTTGCAATCTTTGAGAAATCTGGAATAAAACGGCGGTAATATCCTGCTAAGCCCAAGAAACTACGAATCTCACCAACCGAAGTAGGAGCTTCCCAGTCCATGACTTCTTGTACTTTACTAGGGTCTACTGAGATTCCTGCTTCTGACAGGATATGACCAAGAAATTGTACTTTCTTCATCCAAAACTCGCACTTGCTGAATTTAGCATAGAGCTTGTGTTCCCTAAGTCTAGATAAGACAACCCTCAAATGTTCTGCATGATCTTCTGCATTCTCCGAGTAAACCAGAATATCGTCAATGAACACTACCACAAACTTGTCTAATTCTGGCATGAACACGGAGTTCATCAAACTCATAAAATATGCTGGAGCATTGGTTAATCCAAAGGACATAACAAGATACTCGTATAACCCGTATCTGGTTGAGAAAGCGGTCTTTGGAATATCCTGCGGTCTGATTCGAATCTGATGATACCCTGACCTTAGATCAATCTTAGAAAACACCTTGGCCCTTGATAACTGATCAAAAAGGATGTCTATCCTAGGTAACGGATACTTATTCTTAACAGTCACGGCATTGAGTGGACGATAATCCACACACATGCGCAAGGACTTATCCTTCTTTTTGACAAACAAAGCTGGACAACCCCATTCTGATACACTGGGTTGAATGAATCCCTTGTCCAAGAGTTCCTTGATCTGGGTCTTGAGTTCTGCCAGCTCATTGGGCGGCATTCGATACGGTCTCCTAGAGATTGGTGCAGTTCCTGGTAACAACTCTATCACGAACTCCACTGCTCTCTTCGGTGGTAACCCTGGTAACTCATCTGGAAAAACGTCCGGAAAATCCCTAACAACTGGAATTTTGGAGAGGTCTTCTATAGCAAAAGTACAAGATAAGTCGACAAGATCGGCACCTCGAGGAAGAGATACGCGAAGCTTGTTACCTGTCCGACTATCAGATAAGGTAAGAGTCCTGTTTGCAGTGTCTAACACCGCACTCCACATGGTCATCCAACTCATGCCTAAGACTACATCCATACTTAGTCCCGGCAAAATTACTAAGTTGGCTCCAAATTTATGCCCTCCAATATCGATGGTCACATTACACACCATCTGCCTAGATAACACGCTACTCCCTACGGAGCTCACGCGAAACCCGTAATCCATTTCAGAGATTTCTTGATTATGCTTTTGTGCAAATGCCTTGCTCATAAAAGAATGCGATGATCCAGTATCAAATAAAACAACTGCAGGATGATGGTTCACAAGACACATACCAGCAGTCACGGGCTCTCCTGCACGAGCTTCTTCAGCAGTCATGTTATGCAGACGCGCTGGATAATTAGCCTGCTGCTTCTTGGGGTGTGGGCAATACCTTGCAAAGTGCCCATCTTGGTTGCAATTGAAGCACGGCCCCCGAACTATTGGCTTGGTCCCAGTTGAGCTGCCTTGTCCTGCTCGAGCCTGACTTGCTGCCACCTTGTATGGTCGTTGACCACGCTGAGCTTGTTGCTGCCCTTTCTTCTGAGGCGGCCTGAAACGAGCCCCAGGTGCTGGTGGTCGGTATTGAGAACGCTGGGCTGGTGGTCCTCTAAACTGAGATGATCCAGATTCCAGGGTCCTCTTCCTAGCCTTGCTTGTAGCATGCTTGTTGTTGTGATTCTCCTGGATCAGGCAGTCACTGATGAAGTCATTGAAAACTGTGCGGGATGAAGTACCCACTGATTTTCCCATCTTAGTATTCAGTCCTCTCTTAAAGCTAGCTATCTTCTTAGCATCGGTATCAACAAATCTGGTGCATAGCGAGATAAAGAGTTGAACAAGTGATGATACTCGGTCACTGACCGCGTTCCTTGAGTTAAGCTCATGAATTCAGCCATCTTCATCTGAGTCAAGCCTGGCGGAATATAGTGCCCGCGAACAGCTTCCGCGAACAGTCTCCAAGTGACAGGTGTACGAGCTGGGTAAGTGGTACGGTGATGTCCCCACCAAATCCCGGCTGGCCCCTGTAGCTGATGTGCAGCATACTCTGCCTTTAATTCTTCTGTAAGCCTGAGCAGTCGAAACTTCTGCTCTAGTGTATGCAGCCATTCTTCCGCTTCTAGAGGTTCTGTGGCTTCCTTGAAAATTGGCGGCCTTGTGTCCAGAAAATCCTTGAACGAGCTGTACTGATTCGGCTCAGGGTGTTGGTTGTTATGCGCTAAATTCTCTCGCAGAAGCGCCTCGATGTTGCGTTGGCTTCCCAAGAACTGAGCGAAGAGTTGCTCGGCCGTGGGTGGTGGAGGAGGTGGTGGATTGCGGTTCTCTCTGCTATCATCATTACCACCACTACCACCCGCTCCACTGCGAGTCGTCGTCATCTGCATGTAGCGATAGCAATAATCATTAAAGACGTTGCCAAAATTGCGGAGAACAATAAACCATGCCAACAGAAATTATTCGGAAAATAAATTCGCCAAACAATTACAGAGGCATAATAAATTTCGATCCACAACGCATCATCACATGATAAAAAGTGCTCATCACATAACATACAAAAGTCAACATAACATCCATAGGTGCCCATACATATGGGACTTTTCAAGGTCTTGCGCCATACGCATATAGGTCCAACACACATCCTTACATCCACGCGATAACCCCAAAAGATCAAGCACTAGGACATGAGACAAAATCACTACTCGCTAACACTAACTAGTCTACTCCCTAATGGCACCCTCGTCATCATCGTCGTTGTCATCATCATCACTCGAGATGTCCGAAGAACCACTGGACGAAGCATGAGAATCCGGGTCCTCCTGAGGAAGGATAGGGTTCCTCTCGTTCTCACGGCGATGAATCTCCTCATGTAGGCGATCATTGTAGTCCTGGAGATGATGAAGTTGCAGCTCTAAATCTCCCACTTGTAGCCTGAGAAGCCTGTTCTGCTCAGTCGCACGCATACCCTCGAGACAAACACGACGTAGCGACTCCTCAGTCTCGGCCATGATGGTGGATAAGAAGGTCGTCATACCCTGCTGGTCACTAAGCTGTTGTGCCGTCTCCTGCTCCCTCTGACGAGCCTGGTCTCTCTCAATGGTCAAATGAGCTAGCTGAGTGGTAAGAAGGTCGACCTCTGTAGCATGCGCCTCCTGACCCTGGTGATGTGCAGCTATCTCCTCACTGAGGATGTGGTCCAGGTGGTCGTAGCTACGTGACAGACACCCGTAGGTAGCCATGAGTGCAGCCATCGCACTCCCAGCTGGCCCTGCGCAGTGCTCACGCTCTGAAGAACTAGCCCCCAAAACCGTAGCACCCGGCTGACGCCACACGGACTGGTACGGATCTGCTGTAGGGAAGACACCGGCTGTGGCCTGGGCAACTACCTCTGGATGATCCTCCATGATATCCCGAAGAACAGTGTACGCAACTTGGTTGGCTCCATCCCAAGGAGTCCTGCCCTGAAGAGCAAACACTCTGCGGCACCACACATGATCCTGCGGATCACGGCTGGGCACGTCCACCTCAACTGTGTACATGTAGCGATCCTCTGAGAACTGAACTCGATGCCACTCATACTGCGGCTCCTGGCCCTCCTGGTATCCGACTAAGTGCAGCACCCTCCACAAAAGAGTAGGCATGCCGAACTCCTCCAGAAAATCCTCGGATCCCTCCTCGGTCCAAGGACCCAGCATGTAATTGGGCCTCCTGCCTCCAGTCGACTTGCGGGCGGTACGCTTAGTGCGGGCCATCTGAAAGAAGTGTATCCACACAGTTTTTAATTAGTTGAGAACAACTTTTATTTAAGATCGGGA
Source organism: Coix lacryma-jobi var. lacryma-jobi (assembly GCA_009763385.1). Lineage (NCBI taxonomy): Eukaryota > Viridiplantae > Streptophyta > Magnoliopsida > Poales > Poaceae > Coix > Coix lacryma-jobi. Next base: position 82,146,777 of record CM019828.1, on the reverse strand, counting down.
CGGATAACATAAGGAAGGAAGTAATTAATGCAAGATTATAGGATCATGATGCATGAGTGTAACATACGTCCTCACTGCCTAACAATCTAACGGTTAGACGGTGGCATACAACGTTCACTCATAGCGCTTAACTAGCGTACTACACGTTCGCAAGTTAGTGTACCTGCAGAAAGTTCATTTCAGCCCTGCCCACAATATGAATATCATGCATTGCCGAAATTAAATCTAATACTGGCTTAGATGCACACCCAGTATACACGTAAGCAGTATATGCACCCATCAAAAACGTATTACTCCCACAATTAATACTTTCACATATACTTGTGTGCAACAGGTATACATGTCAGCATCATTCAAGCACTCCCCTAGATTGGCGGTTGTCCAATCATGCTCTCACAACTCACTTATTACCTTGGCGTAGAGGCAATTGATCCATACATTACTATTCCGAAGAATAGCACCCATACAATTTCACCCTTGCCGTATGGACGACAGAATAACAGAAATTAAATATGATGCACAACCCCCAAGTTAGTACTTAAATAGCCACCTAGATTCCTATTGGGCATAAGGACTTGGTCACTGGCACACCTTAGCTTTAAACCTTAAGATTTTCCAAATCCTAATATAACTATAAGTTGGCAATATAGCTTTATCTTTTATAAAAATATTGTTTTTAAATACACCCATGAACAGTAACGCAGAACTTGCTCCGATGCCAGCTGTAACAGAACCGACCAATTTGCACCAGATTAAGCACTGAAAACCTCCGCTCTCGCAGAAATCATCGAGTACTTAAGCTCGTACAAACCCGGTAGTCCGGAAATCTCGAAGGATTTCAAATCATTCAACGACATCCAGCCAAGATCGTACTTGTTCCACGAACATGCTCACGGGTTACAACACAGTTGCACATAGTTCAAATTACATCGGAGTACGAAATAATATTACAAACCATAATTTGTAGTAATAGCGGAAGCAACATAGTCTTTAAAACATAAGTTTGGATTGTTCATAGATACGGTGCCATCAGTTGACCGGGTCCACAAAAGCAACAGATGAGATAAGTGTTGACCATGCCCTTGGTCTAGTCATCACCCGTTACCGGGTACAAGCAGTTCTCGCAGTAACCATAAAAACACTGGCCATCTGCAACAACAAGGGAAATAAAACCCTGAGTACGAGAAGGTACTCAGCTAGACTTACCCGTCATAAACCAAAAATAATGAGACTCCAAGGACTATGTAGGCTATAGGGGTGGGGTTGGCTGTACATACTCTTTTGCATGAAAGCTTTAGTAATAAAACCCAGTTTCCAATGTTGGCAATTGCTTTTAGTCATTAACTCTACCTTACTAGATTTGCACCTGTACTAAACAAGCACTTGCTAATTAATCAATCAAGAGTGACTATTTCATCAATAGCCTTTCAGATTCCATAACCATTTCAGTTCCATAAGTTCTACGGGAGATGATCTAAAGTCAACTGCTCACTATCCAGGAGCGATGGCGATTATAATCGATTCCTACCCAGCTGGGGATAAAATGTCTCACACTCGCCCGGCACGTCCGGCTACGGCAGTCGTAAGCTGCCAGTCAGGAGATTCGAGAACACAAAGCGCGGGACGGCCATGGGCCCTTCTACACCGGGGGTTATCTCAGTGCCAGGTCGCTCAACCTATAACTGCCCACGGTCATGCCAGGTCGATCAGGCCCTGCCTGCCCTCGGACCATGCCAGGTCGATCAGAATAGTTGCCCACGGTACAGCTGAGGCCCTGGGTGTTAGGCGTCAACATCTCCATCTCCGGCTCGAATAACCTTACTCGGCTTCACGGGAGGTACTCAGACCAACTCCGTTAAGTGATCGACGCGTTCAATTTGACTGAAGGGACATTCCCGAACGGGTCCTATGCGACACAGACGGGAGCCTACTAGCACACAGAACCCATGTCCTGCTGCTCTTACATCCCGCCTCCGTCTCAGATTAATTATCACATGGTTATCTCATGGTAGCACAGGCTAAACATGATCAGTATCCACCTATTGCGGGAGACAGGGAATCACCCGACTTTTACCGGTCTAAGCAGGGCTAAGCATATAACGAGCCTAGACCTAAACAGGGATATCAAGATATATTGCAGGTGGACAAGGATAAGTAATAATGCATCAACGGTAGCAATCAATTCCTATAACCTAATGCAACATCCATCATCAGGTTAAATTAGAAAACATTTGCAAACCGTAGGAGTTAGAATGCTCCGGGGCTTGCCTTTCTCAAAGTCCGACGGACGGTGATCGCGGCACTCGGGCAACTCGTCGGCGTCGGTCCCTCCGGCTTCTTCTGTCAAGTTCTCCTCCGGACTGGGCTCTTCCAGTATCGACTGGGTCTGGATCTCCTCCGCTGATCCTGTATGATGCATAATGCGCATGAATAGGATGAATGCACATAGAATGCATATGTGATGCACATGATTACAGCAATCAGGAGATAAGCACATGTCATCTACTGCATTCTCTTCAACAAGGTAGTCAACATCATCCCAACTATTTAACCTATCAAGATCAACTTGTTAAGCGATGTTGTCACCACATCACAGTCTACTTAGCGAGCTTATTACCCTTTAATTACTTGCTGAAATAAATCTATTTACACTTGCTTTAAACAGCAACCTAACCTAGACAGCTTCAGAAAAATCTACAGAAATTACTGGGAGTTAACAACACCTAATCTAGCTCCCTGTCCAAATTTCAACTCATTTGGACTTAAACTCCATTCTCTATGAAAAAGACAAATTCTATCATGGAAAGGTGCTTTGAACTACACACCCTAGCAAAAAGTGTCAAACAACAGATTTCTTATTTTTCTGCTTGTGCTTCCTAGTACAAGAGCAATGTGCTTAAATTCTCAGGTTCATATTCCTCATATTTTAATTACTACAAAAATAAACAAGGAACGACATTTAACCATTTTAAAAGCTACTATCAAATTAATTCACAGAACAACCTTATATTATATTTTTCTCTGAAACTACACCTTCATACAAACCTAACAAAACTGGAATCACATTTTTCTGACTGATATATAATTAGTTATGCATTTTCCAAGTTATCAGGCACTTTTCTAATGTAAATAAAGCTACCCATAAAAATATCACCAAGAATGCATTCAACAAACTTTACTGATAGATCTAAACATGCTTGACCTAACAAAATTTGTTTTACAGGATTTGGACATAAAATGAGCCTTGTATGAATTTTTGAAGCCTTACATGAATTCTGCAAAACACATATTAAAAGAAACTCAACCCTAACGTACGGACTTCGGCCGAGGCACAAGGACACGGCTTCGGCACACCCGGCGCGACTCGTCTGAGGCTTCGACGCATTTTACCGATTCGGCCGAGGCTCAGGCACAATTTACCGATTCGGCCGAGGCTCACTGACAGCCGAGGCTAACCTATTCAGCCGAGGCTACTGACCCAACCGAGACTAACTGACTCAACCGAGACTAGCTGACTCAACCGAGCACTTGACTTGGCTCGACTCGACCGAGGCTTACACAACCGACCCGATCGAGGCTCGAGGCGAAGGCTCGGTGCATCCGACTTACCGAGGCCTACGGCACCCAAGCTCTTCCCTTTCTCTCTTCCTTACTGCCAGTCGGGGCCCGCTGGTCAGGGTGACCAAGCTTCCGAGGCCAAGCTCGGCACGTTACCGCACGAGGCCAGGCTCGGCGGTCAACGGCGGAGTTTTGCGCCGTGGTCGTTGACCGGCCCTAGCTCACCGGCGGCGAGGCTTCCGGCGACACTAAGACCATCACTGGGTGCGGGTTTGCGAGGCGAACACAACTAACCGACTCGCTGAGACAGAGGGATACCGGAGCAAGCTCGACGGCGGCCATGGCGGAGCGGCGGCTCTGTGACTCGGCGGCGGAACTCTTCCCGGCGGCTTGCGACTCGGCGAGGTTAGCACTAGCCCAAGCAAGACCTAAGCGACCTATTGGAGCAACTCTCGGGCTTCGGCATCCCCGGCATTGTCCGGCGCGATGCACGGCGGCGGTCCATGGCGGACACAGCGCGACTGGCCCGCGGTCCGGCGAACTCAGGACACGAGAGAGGTCTCCATCTGACTCTAAGCTACTACGACGGTAGAGAAGACTAGAACATGGCTCAGCTCAGGGTAGCATGGCCGGAGATGACCGGTCCACGTGAAGGTCACGGTGGCGGCCATGGCGGGAGCTTGCGGGTGGCGTCCGCTGTTCCGGCAGCTAGAGAGGGAGAGAGGGGAAACCAACCCTTACCGGAGAAGGAGGAGATTAGGGCGGAGAAACTGGCGGAAGGAATCGAACGGCGGTGCGGCGAGTAGCGAGCAATCGCTCGCCGGAGTTCGGCGGCAATGGCGGTTTGGGCGAACTGGAGAAGATGGTGGAGTGGCTGGCGCGCTGGTGAGCGAATGCTTTCTGGCTTGCAAGCGCAAGGTGGACGAAGACAGAAGGAACAAGTGCCTGGGTGCATTGCACCTGGCCAGTTCCCATCGGGGGAACTTCCGACCGGACGCGGCGGCGTCAGGCGTCGAGCTCCACGCGGCGAGAGGGGACGGGGTGCATGGGCGACGTGGCGACTTCGGGCGCAAACCACGGGCGGCGGTGCTGGCGGTTTGGCCGGCCGGCGAGGCGGTCTCGTGGCTGCGGGCGGATTCTGCCGGCGCGGAGGGAGCGGCGTCCGTGAAGGAGAAGAAGGAGAGACTGCCAGGCGGGGTCCACTGGGATTAAACTAAAGAAGTTTGATTAAAAACTTGGATGCCCTATAACTCCTAAACTAAGCTGAATTAGGAAAAGGTCCTAACAGCAAAGTTGCTTAGAATTTTGTAAGGAACAAATCATCTTTAAGGCTCAAGTCCAAATTCTGCTTAGAAAAAGAAATTTACTTCTAATCCATTTTTCTAAATGCAAGAAATCACATTTTAAAAGCTTTTTCTGAGAAAGTGCTGTAAGGCAAAGTTGTTCCCTTCATCGAGATCTACAACTTTGTTATAAGGCACTTGGTCAGAAACAGAAAGCAAACAAGGTTATACTTAGACACTACACAAGGACTTAAGCACTTCAGCAAACATATGCACATGAAATGATGGGATGCTATGCTTATGTCATGCCAAATTATGCATTTTAGGGATTGCTTAACACCGGGGTGTTACAGGTGTCGTGCGGCAGATGCAGGTTTTAGATTAGTTTGATCATGTTTTGCTTGTATGCTCCTTCCTCATGGACCCTAACTCGGCTAGTTTGCCGATTTTGGTTATGCTTACATGAGCAACGAGCTTTAATAGATCTATTCAAGTATACGCATGCTTTTGGCTTGTTATAATTAGATTGTATCATGCGGTGGATTAATCTCATTATAACAAGTGGTATAGACTTATAGCAAGTGGTATCATGCGGTGGATTAGCTTTGCTTAAGTTTATGCTTGACGGGTTTATGAAGACTAAACGTGCGGCAGATTAGTTGGATTAGCCTATGCATGTGTTATTTGAATAGATCTATTTTTGCAAGTTGTCTGTTTATAATATCCTTGTTTCGTTCAAGCATGTCCCCCTTTTGCATTCGACAGTTAATATGCTTCATATACTCTGTTCTCATACTTGTCGAATGACTTTGCAAACATGCTCTGACAGACAGCTTCTATAGCTGTGTGCCGTCGTGATTGGCTTCCAAAGCTGTACATATGGAACTGTCTGGTTTTACCCAGCATGTTCCAGAGGTATTCTCACGCTTTATCCCTTGTTGGTTTTCAGATCAAACCGACTGGCACATCACCGGATTCAGCACACTCCGGGCACCCGACTGAAGCTAGCCTCGTTCGGCTTGCTGTGTGCCTTGGCGCAAGGTGACCCTTTTTGCGTGAACACACTTTTTGGCACACCTGGTGGGACCTTTTCAAGATGCCTGATATCAGCGATGATCAAGTTCTGGATGTGATCATGGATGACTTGACGCCAGAGTCAAAAAGCTTGGTACAACAGGCCTGCGATGAATTCCAACGCAAGTGCCTGGCGTCTTTCTCCAAGAACAAGAGCGGCAGGGTCTTCCAGAAGCAGGAGTTCCCAAAGATTCTTCCTCACCATCAACATGACATCCCCAATGAAGAAGAAGCTATTCAGAAGATGGCTGAGATAATGTATAAGGTTGTATCAGAAGCTGTGACCAATCATCAGTCGGCTTTTCTGAACACTTTTCGCGCTATCATGGTCAATGCTTTCAGTCCAGCCATGGATAAATGCTTTGAAGAAACTGTTGGTCCGATGCAGGGACCGTTGCTGTTCCCAGTACCTCAACATCAAAGGATCGCAGGAGAGGGCGGAGCTGGCCCAAGCACAGGTGGGATGGTTCCTCATGAGACGCAGCAACTTCCTCAGACCTATGGCCAGCTCGCATTCGGCACGACAGGGAATGTCCCGCCATCTGCTTCTAAAGTGTCTCCTGCAGTGAACAGGATATAGAAGAATATGCTTGGGGGTGGATATCATGAGTTCACCGATTATAGCTCAATTAATGCTCTTCCAAATCCAGGCTATAAGAGTTTGGTAGGGCTACATCCTGGGGGGCAGGCACAAGCAGCTCCTGATCCGAATGTTGACCTTATCATGCATAAGATGGCTGATATGATGCAAAATCAATTCGGCCTGAAACCTAAGAATCAAACTTACACATACAAGTCCCCTTATCCAGAGTGGTACAATTGGGTAGCTCTTCCTCCAAGGGTGAAACCTCCTACTGATTTCGCCAAGTTTTCAGGCCAGGATGACACCAGTACTATAGAGCACATCGGCCGCTACTTGATGCAACTCGGAGAAGCATCTACAGATGAGGCTTGGAGGATTCGATATTTCCTGTTGTCTTTAACAGGGCCGACTTTCTCGTGGTTTTCTTCTCTGCCAGCAAATTCTATCAATACATGGGCGGAGTTAGAGCAGAAATTCCACTCGTATTTCTTTACGGGTACAAGCGAGAAAAAGTTGGTCGATCTCATGAGCCTAAGGATGAAACTTGGCGAGACGCCGCAAGAATATCTGCGACGATTCAGGGAAACCAAGAATCTTTGCTATTCTCAGAATTTGCCGGATGATCAGCTGCCGGAGATAGCCATAACTGGCATGTTGCCGAGTATCAAAGAGAGGCTATTCAGCATGGAGTTTGATGACCTCGGGCAGTTATCATAGAGGCTGGCAATGATGAGTAATCAAGCCCAGGGGTTCAAGAGGAATAATCAGTTCCAGAAGGGTGATGTGGCTGCCAAGATGTATCAAGCTTTCCTAGAGGAAGCAGCTGAGTACGATGATGAAGATGAAATAGCTGCAACCGAGATAGTCTGGGATAAGGAGCCGACTCAAGTCAACCAGCGGTGGCTGAGGCAACAGAAAGGTACTTATGACTTTGATGTTTCCAAGTCAGATAAGTTATTTGAGTACTTGTTGAAGGAAGGACGCATCAAGTTGCCGCTGAAAGGTCATCCTATGCTGCATCCTGGAGGGGTCAAGGACAAGAAATATTGTGGTTTTCACAATACTAGATCCCACTCCATAAACGATTGTCGAGTGTTCAGAGTGCGAATCCAGAAAGCTATCCAGGACGGGCATCTAAGGTTTGATGGAAAGATGAAAATTGATGGTAGCCCTTTTGGACAGAATACCGTGTCCTTCTCTATTAACGTGATAAACGCAGCTGAACCCAAGGATAAGAGCAAAATGAGAGTTTTAACCTCTGATAGAGCAAGGGAAGCTGGTGCCGTTGACCCTGATCGGCAGATTACGAAGAGGGAGCTTCAGCAGAGGGTTCGGTTCCAACATAGCCGAACTGAGACGGGTGAAACTTCCAGACCCAGGGTCACGACGCGCATCTTGTTGAATAAATGGCGTCGGGAGCAGGAATGGTACCAGAAGAAGAGACTTTATGAAGAACGGAAGTTTCTGGAGAAACAACGAAAGTACGAAGAAGAGATGTACCGGGAAGAACGGGAAGATACAAGGGAACAGGAACAGTCTCATTGGGAATGCTCGTTCTTCCAGTATTGTTGGAACGAAGGCTTGAAGCTGCCTGTTAAGAATAACTGCCCTGAGTGCAGTAATTAGTACTCCGAGTATAGGCAGTCTTGAGTCAACCGCCAATCTGTCCATGAGAGGCTTGGGGCACAAATCCCTGGGGACGATCGGCGCATAAAAATAAATAATTCCGAAGATCGGCAGGGAAGATGGTTTGCCGATCAAAGTTGGGCTCGCACTGAAGAAGAAGAGTACCGCGAGTATGTCTGGTAGAGAGGACAGTGGTGTCCACCAAGATTGAGGAAAAGCCAGAAAAGGAGGGTACAGCGCCTAAGAAATAAGGAGTTGGAGCAAGTAAATGCCAAAGTAAAGCGATTTTGGCGCCCCAAAGAGAAGCCGGATAGGAGTAATCATTCAGCTGACGCGTGCATGACTTTCTTTCTTCCATCAGAATTTATAGCTCCCGAAGAACAGGATGTCCAAGACGAAGTATATTCAGATTTCGATGAAGATGAATTCCAGGAGTTGTTGGCTCATCTTGTCTTGGCTCAGAATGCAGTGTTCGATAAACCAGCTAAGCATCGACACTTGAAGCCATTGTATATGAGAGGCTGAAGGACCGAGAATGCACTAGCAAGGCGACCAGAGGGGGGGTGAATGGGAGCTCAAAAATTTCTTTCGAAACTTTGGCTGATTGTCCCAAAATCAACCCCTGAAAGCTTCGATCGAAACCGTGATGCCCACGACCCTTGGAAGAGGGTGGATGATCCCTAGGAACACAGCGAGGCACCACAAAGCGATAGCAAACCAGACGGCAAAAGTACCGGCACAATTTCGACCCTCAAAAACCAAGTCTCGAACGTAGATAGACGGCTACGTTGAGAAATCCCCAAATACCGATGCTAACATGTAGCAAAGATAACTAGAGAGGTTTCTTGGTCAACTACGAGACCAAACGAGAGGTCCGGAAACCAAGCGAGAGAGCCGGGAGAGCAAACCCACCAAAACGCAACCTTCAGGCAAATCCCGGACTGTCCGGCCCTGGGTCCCGGACTGTCCGCGGTACTGCCGGACTGTCCGCGAGCGAGTGGCGGACTGTTCGCCGGTCAAAACACCGAAACAGTAAAGCTCCAGCAAGTCCCCTGGACAGTCCCGGACTGTCCGCGGTTTATACTGGCGGCTTGTCCGCCGGTCAACCGAGACACGAACAGCAGAGACCCATGGCCACTGGTCTGACCAAGTCCCCGATGCGCGGACTGTCCGCGCCCTGAGTGGCGGACTGTCCGTGGTCACTCAGGGAGGGTGATTTCAATCGCCCTTGTCTCAAAACTTCCCAAATCCAATCCAAATCAAAATCCCACGTTCCCAAATTTGGAGAAGATGACGACTATCCCCAAGAAATCATCCGCTCAAATCGATTCAATCACCGGGAAATCGAAAGGGGAAGATCAAGAACGAAACAGCACCACGAAAACGAAATCGACCCGATCTACTTGTTTGTGAGGAGTTAGATAAATTCCTTTGGTCGAAATGACCTCCTCACTACAAAGAACAAGTTGATTCAAACGGATTTTGCAAAGACGCACTAGGGAGAGAGATCGAGTGACGGGAAAATCGCGGAGAAACGAAGAACGCGAAGAACACGAACCAAAACACGAATCAACACATGGATCTGCAACCATGTGCTTACCACATGCTACAACAGTGAGGTTACGGCCTCACTTCCTCAAAATCTCCAGTACACAGAGGTATGGTTCTCTGCGGATCTCAGCTAGCTACAGCAGGGGATTGGGAGAGTAGGAAACCCTAGAAGCAAAGAGCAAATGACTGAGATACTTGGGGAGGTGGGTGTCTCCCCCTACTTATCCTAATTCTAACTATTTCTAATTCCCACTCTACCCCTAACTACTTATAGAGCGAACCAGCTAAACCCTAAGGTTATTCTGGACCAACTCGATGGTAGGTGTATCCGATGGTTGAATGGATAAAAATTATTTTCATAAATTTTAAATTTAAATCATGTCGCGTGATGGTTGATTGGATGCGTATAAACACTCATCAAGATGAATACCGAAGTAGTGATTGGATACATAAAAACATGGAGATGATATCGTCTTCTCGAAAAAACAAAATTTAAATCATGGCTCGTATTGGCGCGATTGTACGCATAAAGCACTAGTCAAAGATGTGCATAAAAAGATCTTTTGGGCTAACATTGCGTGTCCAAGTGTGCTAGCAACGCATATAAGAGTACACCGAAAATTGTATATAATCACATTTGTGCTTCAATAAAGCATAGTTTTTATACAAATGTTACAGTTTAGTCTTTCATGAATAAAAAACCCGGGCAACAGAGCGTAGAGTCATCCATATATCTTTCAAAATGATAAAACACATTTTCACAACGCATAGAAACCTCAAAAAACATGCATATATTATTTGCATGAGAATAAAAAAACACATGACAAAAAATGCTATACCTTCAACATCACAGTAGATCATGCATAGAAACATATTAGAACTAAGCACAAAAATCATCCAGCGTCTTCGCAATCACAATTTTAATCATACATCAAAAATATATGCTAACATGCATAAAAACTACAACACAGTTTCACTGTGCATAGAAACCTACTTACAAGGCCTAGAAGCCTATGTTATAATGCATAAAACTACCGGAGGCACGCATGCTGGTTCCACATCAAACGTCAGAGAGTGTCGCTGGTCGCGGAGTCGCGGACCACACGTCGAGTGTTTGCTGTGCGACCGTGTTTGTTGTGCGACCGACGCTACACCCATGCACGGACGCTGTATCCCATGCCACCGCGAGGGGCAGCCTCCCACCCCCCGCTTCCTCCCGTTGCGGATCTATCAAACATAGAAACTAAATTACAGTTCCAAAGAAACCCCCAAAATCAATTTAACAATGCATAAAAACCATATGCTTACCAGCATAGAAGTGTGCGTCATTGTAATTATATCTCTCAACCTGCATAGGGACATATTATTCTTCGCATAAAGGGTATTATTTTCCCTGAGCATCTTCGCATAAAAACCTCCCTTTTCGTGGAAACCTCAAAATAACAAAACACAGTTTCATAATGCACAAAAACCTACAACCACAATCATTATCACCCTATCAGAAACACGTGCTCTAGAATATTTTAAAAATGTAAGCAAACGAGCATAGAAACCTAGGTAACTACACATATAAACTTAGACAAACTAAGCATATAAATCACCCCAACATTTTTTATATCACAAACACACAGTTTTCACATTGCATAGAAAGTTTGAAATCACAAAACTAGTTTCACAATGCATAGAACTATGCATATATTCCAACCCAAATAATCTATAGAACAATCCATCAATGAAAAAATAAATATCCAATCTCAAAAACTATGCAATTAGTATGGTATCTCAGTAAACAAGAATCAATAATTGAACGCGGCGGGGCATCAACAAGGCTGCAAATGGCAGTGCATACTTGCTCTAACCATCTAGTAGAGAGACACAGAATCTGCAGGCTGTAAAAGAACACATAAATCAGTGAAAAGAAAAGACAAGAAATTGGAATAGAGAGTTCATTTCAAAATGGGCATTTTTGTTACGAATTGGTATAGAATCTGTTTGCAAAATGGGCATTTTTGTTACAAATTGGTATAGAATGTTAATTATTATTTTTTATTCCATGCATGCTAACTACCGAGATGCTCCAGGTGCTAAAAAAGTTTATTTCAGCACATTCTGGCATCGATGCTACTGTCTTGGCACAAATTACAATACCCTCATCTTTCAGAACTGCAAAATTCAGCTAGGCACTCACGCCCCAGGACTCGGGCTCGGGCGCGAGAACATCACCCGCGATTTCTAGCTAGCAGCTACCAAAACCACAGGGGAGCTAATCACGAAGATGATGATTATAAAAAAACGAAGACAAGGGACGGGAAGAGCTGTGGATGGGCGGGCGGGTACTGCACCTGCTGACGCACGCGAGGCGTCCAATGTTGGCGGGCGGGAGGAGGTCGACGACGGCGCAGAGCACCTCGTCGGGGAGCACGGCGAGGACGCCCAGCGGCGCCTCCCTCCGGCCATTGTAGAGCACCAACGGCAGTCAGCGGCGGGGTCGCTCCGAGCCTCGGCGGAGAGAGCCTCGTGGTGCAGTGGCGACGCCTGTCTGATCACGCCGGACCGCGTGGGCTGGCCATGCGCCGGCGGCGGGAAGGCGCCGGGAGGGGAGGGAAAGGGATCCCAGGATCCGGGTCTGGGTCGGGGACGGGGAGGCGGCGGGCATGGAGATGAGCGCACGGAGCGCACCTGCCACGAGGCACCGGGCGTGGATCCGTCTCCGCAACCTCGCACGGCGAGGCTGCCGCCGCCCACTCCCTGGCGATCCCGCCTGACGAGAGCGCGCTCGAGAGACCGCGTGCGCCGCCTGCCGTCGTCCTCGCCGCGAAGGAAGGAGGCGTCGAACATTGGAGACGGTGTGGATGAAGGACCGAGAATGCACTAGCAAGGCGACCAGAGGGGGGGTGAATGGGAGCTCAAAAATTTATTTCAAAACTTTGGCCAAATGTCCCAAAATCAACCCCCGAAAGCTATGACCGAAACCGTGATGCCCACGACCCTTGGAAGAGGGTGGATGATCCCTAGGATCACAGCAAGGCACCACAAAACGATAGCAAACCGAACGGCAAAAGAACCGGCACAAGTTCGGCCCTCAAAAACCAAGTCTTGAATGTAGAAAGACGGCTACGTTGAGAAATCCCCAAATACCGATGCTAACAAGTAGCAAAGATACCTAGAGAGGTTTCTTGGTCAACTACGAAGCCAAACGAGAGGTCCGTAAACCAAGCGAGGAAGCCGGGAGAGCAAACGCACAAAACGGGAAGCTTCAGCCAAATCCCGGACTGTCTGGACTGTCCACGGGTACTGCGGACTGTCCGCGAGGAAAGCCCGGACTGTCCGCCGGCAAAATCCTCAAAACTGCAAGTCTGCTGGAGTTCCTTGGTCGACTCCGGGACTGTCCGCGAGTTCCAACGGCGGACTGTCCGCGGTTCAAAAAGAACTCATCCGTATGAGCTGCGCAGCCACGGACTCGGCTGGAGCCCGACCCTCGGACTGTCCGCGGGTCCAACGGCGGACTGTCCGCGGATGAACAGAGAGGGCGATTTTGATCGCCCCTCTCACAAATCTCTCCAAATCCGATCCAAATCAAAATCCCACGTTCCCAAACTTGGAGAAGATGATCACGCGGTAGTTAGGATACTATCCCCAAGAAATCATCCGCTCAAATCGATTCAATCAGCATTTTCAACTAAGGGGGAGAAATTTGCAAATAATTACACCCGTTTGAACTAAGGGGAGGTTTCTGGTTGGTTGCAGCACTATTGAGGGGGAGTTTTTGCTGCTTCCTATTGGCCGTAAGGTTTGATATCGAGCTTTCTTTGCTAGTTGGTTGAGCCTCTGTGCTCTTTTCCTTGAGAGGGACTAGCATTTTGCTTCGATTTTTCATTTGGTATTTGCTAGCGGCGTTGAGCCCGTTTCTACCCTATTGAGGGCTAGCTTTGCTTTGCTTGGTTGCGTCGAAGCCGTTGCCACGTTTTTTGTCTTTGGGGACCAAGGTGTTCGCTCTGTTCCACTTGACCTTCTTCCGGCTTTTGCTATGTTTTTGGTCATTTGGTTGAGTTCTCTCTCCTTTCTCCTCTTCTTCTTGCTTTTTTCCATTAGATTTGTGTTGGTAGTTGACAATGACTCATCAAGGGGGGAGATTGCGGATACATGGGTGTATGCCGAGTCTCAGTGAGTGATGAGTGATTTGTCAAACTGGGATGATCGCATGTGTCTTTGGGCTTGTGTTGTAGTGTCGCTGCCGGATACAGTGATCAGAGGCAGGGTGAAGGTCAAGTAGCAGAGTGGCCGTGCCGATTGGACCGAGAGTGGCGAAGGCGGACGTGAGGCTGGACGGAGGACCGGTTGACCCAAGCCTAAGCTATTGGTGCGATGGATTTGAGCTGGGACATCGACGGCGAAGAATTGCGGTCATGTGTGCCTAAGTAGTGGAACTTGGGGACACGTCTCGGTGGATGGGGTGCCCGGGCGGTGCATCCCCTCTAGGCGTCGGTTTGGTGGTAGAGCCAGAGAAAAAACCATCGGGTGGTAGTTTCAGGTTTGGGCCTCAAACCGGGGTGCGGATGGTTTCCCGAGTTTGGCCACAAAACTCGGCTGAGGACGGTTTCGGTTTGGGCCTCAAAACCTGGGTGCTGCGGGTTTGCTGAGTTTGCGCCTCAAAACTCAGAGCTGGTGGGGCTGGTTTCCCGGTTGGGCCTCAAAACCGGGGGTTGGCTAGAAAGGCTGGTTTCCCGGTTTGGGCCACAAAACTGGGGGGCAGAGCGGTGGCGGCAGTGGCGGCAATCGGGAGGTTGCGTCGAGGCAACGCTACGAGTTTTGTGACGGGCGTGGCCGTCGGATCCACCTACCATCGAGTTGGTCCAGAATAACCTTAGGTTAAGCGGTTCGCTCTGTAAGTAGTTAGGGGTAGAGGGGAATTAGGATAGTTAGAATTAGGATAAGTAGGGGAGACACCCACCTCCCCATGATCTCAGTTCATTTTGCTCTTTGCTTCTAGGGTTTCCTGCTCTCCCAATCTCCTGCTGTAGCTAGCTGAGGATCCGCAGAGAACCATACCTCTATGTACTGGAGGATTTTGAGGAAGTGAGGCCGTAACCTCACTGTTGTAGCGTGTGGTAGCCACACGGTTGCAGATCGATGAACTTGATTCGTTTTGGTTCGTGTTCTTCGCGTTCCACTTTTCTCCGCGTTTTCCTCGTCGCTCGATCTCTCTCCATACTGCGCCCTTGCGAAATCCGTTTGAATCATCTTGTTCATTTTCGAGAGGAGGTCATTCGACCCAAAGGAATTCATCTAATACCCTCACGAACAGTAGATCGGGTTGATTTCGTTTTCGTGGGCTTTTCGTTCTGATCTTCCCCTTTCGATTTCACGGTGC
>CM019828.1:82039425-82131231 GCA_009763385.1 Coix lacryma-jobi var. lacryma-jobi | reverse complement strand
GGCGAGTCGCGGGGCTCGGGCGAAACGGAGAAGTGAGCCTCGGTCCGAGGCCGGACTCGGGCGAGACGGAGAGCATGCGTCGCCGAGGCTTGGGCTCGGTCGAAGCGGAGGGTCATGCGCTTGCCGAGGCTTGGGCTCGGGCGAAGCGGAGAAACAGGCCTCTGCCCGAGGCGTGACTTGGGCTCGGGCGAAACGGAGTTGAAGCAGAGGCCGAAGGCTCGGATGCTACCACGTGTCGGAGGCAGGGCTCGAGGGTGAGGCTCGACTCGTTCTCGAGGGTGAGGCTCGACTCGAGGGTGAGGCTCGACTCGAGGGTGAGGCTCGACACGCTCGGGGGAGAAGATGACCGCGGCGGCGCTCCGGCGGTCCGGCGGTCTTGAGCAACAACAGCGACCGCAAGGGCCGGGTTAGAGTCGCACGGGGTCAAGGAACACAACACGGGGGTCGGGAGAAGGTATCTGTGGCCGGAGACGGCGAATTCCACGAACCCGAGCTCGCCGGGTTTCGGCCGGGGATGGGGACGGCGAGCTTACGCCGGGCAAACGGCGGCGGGGAAGGTGAAATTGAAAGGTGGGAAAACTTCACGAGCTCAAGGCGGAGCTTCTGAGCTAGGAGGTGGAGCGGCGGAGTGTCTGGAGAGTGCTGGCCACGGTGGCGGAGGTGGATGCGGAGGTCGAAGCTCCGCGGCTTATATAGCCGCGGCTATGGGACGGTAGAGAGCTCGAGGTCACGCGGTTAAGGTTTGCGGGGCGTGCGCACTCGATTGCGCTCTGGCGGATAAGCTGGCGCGCAGCCGGGGCTCGGGCGCAATGCTCGGCCGGCGATGGCCACGCGGCGGCGGCGGCTGGGCACTGTAGGGGCCGAGAGCGATGGTCAGCGCTCGCGTGCGAGCGCGGAGGGAACAGGGACATCGGTGGCAGGTTGGTGGCGCGTGGGGAGCAGCCGCCTGCGCTGCAGCCGCGCGCCGGCGCCATGGCCGGGCCCCCCCTGGCCTCTGGCTCTACGGGAAGAAGAACAGTGCTAGGGTCTAGGGTTTGACTTTTGGCTGGTTTCTGAATTTTGCAAAAATCTCCCAAATTTGAACTGTGCGACAAAAACTCAAAACACCAAAGTTGTTCAGAAAAGAGAGGTCTACAACTTTGTCAATATGAACATTTTCAAATTCCAAATAGTTTTTGAACTACATTCAAAAACAGAAAAGGGGACACTTTTCAAATTTGATTCAAATCAAAATTACTTTGGATTTCAAACTGAAAACTTGAAAATCTTCCAATATGAAAGTTGTTCCATTTGACACAAACCTATAACTTTGCTAATATACACTTTTCTGAAACTCAATAGTTTTTGATAACTTTTTAAAACCGAAAAGGGGACAAAACTGGAATTTGAATGAATTTGAAATTACTGCAAACTTTATATAGAAACATGGAAATCTGTAAATACCAAAGTTGTTCCTCTAGGTCAGATTCACAACTTTGCTTTTTGAACCAACTCAAAATTTTGAATTTTGAAAAAGTTATCAAAAAGGGAATAATCCAGGATTTGGGATTTTAGGGTTTTGCAAAGGAAACTCAATTCAAATCTGATTTTTGAACTTTGATCAAAGCATCAAACATCAGGGCACTAACTTTGAACAAAATTACATAGAACTAGGCACAGAGGTGAAATTACCATTTTGCCCCTATAGGAAGAAGTGGGCTAATAAGGGTTTTTGCAATAGGGATACATCACATAAAATGATACATTAAGCAAATGCATACATGAAATCATGATCAAGATGATTAATGATGCTAATGATGATATGTCAAGTTAATTACATGCTTAAACACCAGAGTTGTTACAGCCCTCTTCTTCTTCGATTCTAGCGTGCAGGGCGTCGCGTGCGCCACTACGGTTAGCGGCGCACGCGTGCCAAATAGCGATTTCGGTCTTCATCATATATCTTTAAAAACTGGTCACTTAATCTCCCATGACTGTTTCCTTAGGTGGGTTTTTTCTTCTTTTATGTTTATATCGGCTAAATCTTTGAAAGATCATTGAAAAAATATGAAATAGAAAAATCCAATTGTTTTGGACTCCATATGAGTATCTATATACAATGAATAGTATGTTTTAGCACAATGCCTTTGTGTAACAATTAATCCATAGTTGTAGTTTTTCTTGTTCAATTATGGTGAATTTTTATAATAGTCTATTGCATGCTTAAACTATAGTGAAAATATCATGCTCATTAGATCATATTTGATTGAGTTATAGATTTTTATATATTGCGGGCTAACTATTACACGCTACAACTACTATTGATTTTTTTTTCAAAACAGTCCATTCTTTTAAATACCAATACAATAGTGTATAAAAATAGGTATAACAATATACTCTATGCATCTTTGCATATTGCATATTTTATATACATGTTATTCTAGATGGTGCAGTATGATCATATACTCTATCTATATACTTTACTAGGTCATAAATTCTATAAATCTAAAGATATACATAAGAGAATAATTACTCTGTGAGTAGAGAATGAGAGAGAGAGAGAGCAACGATATTTTTTTGGAAGGGTGGGTAATTACAAACAGAGAACACGGCTACTAGTATGTAGCTTGTTCGCCATTTGTTTGCTTATTACATCAACGACAAACTACAGGTTTATATAGATATAAAACGAATTAATATTGCTGACATGGACCTAGGGCCTCAGCCCCAGCGTGTTTATATGTTATAGGCTTTTGTGCTGGCATGAAACATTGCTCCTTTCGCCTTGTACTTTTGTTTCTCAAACAAGCATTGTTCAGACTTGAGATACTTATTTTTCAAGGCGCGGTGCATGGGCTGTGACACCCTAGTGTCAAACACTACATTAGGAATATCATTAGCCACTAATGATCATAAGCATTTTTATTGCATCTTCATATGATCATGTGCGTTATGATTTTATGTGTTTTTAATTTCCAAATTAGTGTTAAATAGAACTTGCTTGTTTAAATAGAGTTTTGTCTTGGCAAATAATTTTAATAAATAGGGAATAATGTATATAACACTTTTTATATTGATGACTTGCCTTAATTAAGTTTAGATTAATAATAAAAAATACAAATGTAAAATAGTTTTTAGCCCTAATATTCTCTTTAATTCAGTACAGGAAATAGAAATATTTTTCTATGTGTTTTTGCCCTATATGAAAGTTATAGAGAAAATTATTTTGAGTAACTTTGTTTTGGGGCCAAATCCTAGTTTTGAGTTTTTGAAACTGTTTTGAATTAGCAAAGTTCCAAAAAGTTTTCGGAAAAAGAAGAAAGGATTGAAAATCCGGGAAAATTCCCAGCGCCACCTTTCCGGCCCATTCGGCCTTTCGGCCCAGCCCACGCCAGGAAGTCAGGCCGCACCCGCGCCCGCGCGACAACACCGACCAGCGTCGCGTCGCACGCCGGCCGCGTGGCTGCTGTCGGTCACGGCACCACCCCGCTCGCCCAACCCTTACGCGCGCTTGCCACTCATTGCCTGCGCACATCGCACCCCGCGCGCGCCTGCCCACACACCGCTCACCGCTCCCTGCCACCGCCTGCGCTCGCCACTCCTGGACGTCGGTCGTGGACCCTGCCACCACGACCACGACCGCCCGATCGGGGACAAAGCGGAGGAAGCCCTGTCGCATCAGTCACCCCGCACTCCGCCCTCGCTCTCGCTCCCTCTGCTCTCTCTTCTCTCTCTCTCTCTCTCTCTCCCCGCACGCGAGCACAAGTACCGAGCGCCCAAACTCGCCGCCATCCGCCACCACAAGCCACTGCCGCCGTCCCGCCCTCGCCTGAGCACCACCCTTCGATCCATCTCGCGCACAACTTCACCGATGCCCCGCACACGTCGTGCACACGCTTAAAGCACCGACGAAGCTTCCTCCTCACCGGAATACATCGTCCCTCTTTGCGAACGCCGTCGTCGCCGTTCCGCGTCAACCACGCCACCCTGAGCCGTCTCCTTCTCCGACAAGCCTCACTGCGCGAAGGCAAGGTGAGAACCCCCGTTGCCTCGGTCGCTACCACTCCCTAGCTTCCCATTCCCCTCGGCTGAGCGCCATAGCCACCGCTATGGCATGAGCACGAGGCCGAGCTTCTTCGAAGCTTCTCCGGCCAAACCATCACCCCTAGAGCTTTCTGTAGGGTTCTCTGATCATTGCGCACTCATCAATTTCACTGACCATCGTCGGAAACGGCGTAGCCTAGTTTCACCGTCGCGGTCTTCCACCGTCACTCGTCGCTGGCCATCTCCGGTGATGTGCTAGCCCAACCAACCCCACCACACGATCCGTCTCGTCAAGACGAACTCAGCCGTACCACCGCGAGAGAAACCGCCGGTCAAAACTGTCCCCTGTTCTCTCTCGCTGACAAGTGGGCCCTGTTGACCGCTGGTCCCCGCGCGTCAACCTCCCACCGGTCTATGGACCATGTCCACCAAAGCCAAGCATCGGGTGTTTTCAAATCCTTTTTTCTTTAAAGTGTTTTTTCTTTTTCCAGTAAATGTTTGTTTAATTTGTAGTTCACGTTTTGTTGATCCAAATGTTGTGCTATAAATTTTTTTAATCTGCTCTTGAGTAGAGCTATTTGAGAAAAATAGAAAAGTAGTTTTTGTATAATATTTACTGCAATGTTTTAATTAATCAGTTAATGCTTGAAATGTTGAATAAATGTTTTACTATATTTCTTGGCTAGATAAAAATGTGATGAAATTTGTGTATGCTCTTTGTTATATGTAGAAGCTAAGAAAATTATATGTGGCTCTGTTTCTATGGGAAAAATGTCTGTTAATGTTGAAATGCCTTTTTAGCCGTTTTCTTAGAATATTTTCTGTGAGAAATATATGCAGAAATAAATTGTGAGAAATTTTGTGTAGTTTCTGTACACACTCTGATGAATATAAGAAAAATATAATATGTAGTTAGTTGTATGGCACAAAATGAACTTGTAGTTCAAATATGTTTTTTCTATGTTTTTCTTAGAAAATTCATGTAGAAAAAATATTATGATAACACTGTTCATGGAACTTTCTTGATAAATATGATTTGATATAGAATCTAGGAAAAATATGTAAGTTAGTGTTCCACCCTTTTCCAGGGGTGTTGTAGTTCAATGGTTAAAATATGAGTAAAACTTTGGGAATTTGTGTAGGTCAAATTATACATGCTCTAACAGTGAAATTTCATGAGTAGACTTGTTTTATGTAGAAGTAACTAGAAAAAATATGAAATCTGTTGTTTGACACTTTTCTATAGTAGAGTTAGTTCAAAGCACCTTTTGGTTGAGTGTTTTATCTTTTTGTAGCTACTATATAGTATTTTATTTCTTGCTGAAAAATTTATGGTAGAGTTTAGAATATATGAAGAAGCTTTTTAAATTTTTGTGGATTTTTCTGAGTAATGTAAATAGGACGTGCTATATAACCTTGGTTTATTTAGAAATTATTAATAAAAATAAATAGAATAATGGTTTTATAATTAAGATAAGTAATTATTCTGAATGTCAAAAGTGCTTCAATAAGTTGGTTTTATTGGTGAAAAATAATTATGTTTAGTTATCATCATGGCACGCACATATGCATGATGCATTTATTTATTTTTATTCGCATACAGGATCAGCACATCAGGTAAGCACACACTTTCTCATATTTTCACTTTTCCGACACCCAGACTAGAGAGAGGAACCGAAGTCGCCAAGTGAGGAGCACGAGACTCGAGAGGTGCAGCAGATAGAGAGATCGCCCCTACGACCTCGCAAACTTGCCCGAGTGCCCCGCGCATGAGGCTTCCGTCTTCTCCCATGGCAAGCCCTGGGCAATCTAAGTCTCCCAATTTTTATAATTAGTTCAATTGAGTATTTTATACTGTGATGCATTAGTTATAGAGTTGATTGAATCCTATTTGATGCATTATCCTTCCTTGTTAATTGTTACACCTGTCTTGTTATCCTATTTACTTTAAAGTAGAACTGCTTAGCCTGCTTAAGAAAAGTAGTAAATAGAGGATGTTACCGTAATGCCCCTGATGGGTAATTACCGGATCACGGTTAGCTATATTTTCTATCGTGGAAAGAACCATGAGTAGTAGTGAATACGGTCAACTGGAAGGCAAAACACAAGTATGGAGACTGTTGAAGTTTGTTAACGCAAATAAGAATATGAAGGATTCCGCAAGCGCACAGAACATCATTGTAGCATTTTGGGAGTATTCCAGGATCGTTATTTATATTTTACCACAGGAAAGCTAGGGTTAAGAATCTGATAACTCACTATCATGCATCTACTAACTCAGAGTACTAATTAGACTAAAGCAAGAGTAAATGATATATGATATAATAATGAAAGCACATCAAAGAGAATTCATGATAAATGTATAGATAACTATAGTGGGAGGACAACGGGAGAGATCAAGGTTCATATGCACTTCTCTATTACTTGGGTTCTAAGGTAACAAGGATGAAAAGATATAGCAGTTATAAACATTGACACTTTGGAGCAGCAGGTCCTTTCCAACTCTCGAAGAAGACTGGGAAAAAGGTAGTTGGGAGAAGGCTGCCAAAAGCTCTACGAAAACAACAATCCGAACGTGGTGGACTACGAAGGCCTAACAGAGCTGTCACCCCTGGGGCTACCACAACTATTCCATGGGATTGAGCGCAACCTCAGGTAACCTATAGACTAAACACCATGTCTAATCTATCAATTACTACTCTAATTATGGCCTATAACCGGCCTACACTAGAGCACTCAATACGAGGCAAAGATTCTCATGCAAGATATAACAACTATACTAATCCTATAATAAAGCATAAAGTAAATAGAGAAGATAATATATTAAAGCATAAGTCTTACAAGAAAAAAAAGATACAAAGACATACCAAAACTCTGAAGACTCCTCCGGAACCGGAGGGCAGCTCCGCTCTCCCTAACTCCCGACTAGATCTAAGCTATTACATTGGAAAATCTAAACCTAATTACATAGAGAAGAGAGGTCATCCATTCGAGGGACGCCTCTACAACTCCATGATGGTGTTGGTCTCAGGGGGGTCCTGGGTTTATTATATAGGGGCTCCTGGCCTCCCCTCACCTTGGGCAAGAGATGTGGTACTAAATCCTTCGTCATATGCACTTGGGCCTAATGAGCCAAAACGTGTTGGAGAGGTCGGTTGGAGTGCGTCACGCGAAGGGGGGCAAACTTGGGCCCTATACCAGACCGACCGGTCCAGAGGGGAGACGGTCGGTCTGCCCCTATGACAGGTGGGCCTCGCCTTCTGTGGGTCGCCTTCTCGTGTCTTTTGGAATGTTCTGGAATGTTCTAGAATCTTCCAAGTCGTATTCATCGAGGACTCTCTCGTCGGGACTCCAAATGTAGCAAACCATATGTCCGTTTTGATAGTCTCGACGAGCTCTTCGCAATGGTGTGCTCTGTTTCATCACTTGAGATACTTTTATATGGTGAAATATTGATAATCCTACAAAACAAGTGAGAGCACCAAAACTCGTGGAACTTGTTAGTTTCAAACCCTACAACTATGCTTTGTGATTCATTTAGTGTCATTTCATGCAATAGTTGATGGTATAAAATAGACATTAAGGACCGTCAACAAGTCCCCCAAGCTTACCCTTTGCTAGTCCCTTAGCAAAGTCAAACTCAATAATGGATCAGGAGTTGCTGCAATATCTGCACTTCTAACAAGTACACATGCATTCAAACAAAGTTCTCATTTGGATTAGAAAAAAGATATCATATTATTTATCACGGGCTTAGTACTTTACCTTGAATCTTGAGTAATTGGAAGATAGAACGATCAAATCAAGTACTATGTCTCTTGCTCTTTAACTTCACCATTACCCCAGAGTTTTATGAGTTTTCAAAAAGCTTAACATATGTTGTCAAATTAAACAATGGATCCAAAGAGAAAGTCAACCACATCATTGAATCGAGAAGTGCATGTGTATGGAAAATGGAGTCGGATGCTCTTTTGAATATATCACTCTCTTTTGTCTATTAGAGACACATGACTATCAAGCTAATTCTACTAACGGGCACGTGCCCATTTTTTCTGATATTCATTTTTTTCTCTCTTTTTTTCTTCTTTTTTTTCTTTTTTCGAGGTTCCGAACACTTGTCCATTTTTATTTCCTCGGGATCTTTCTTTTTGAGGTTTCGGACACTTGTCCCTTTTTATTTCCTCGGATTTTTTTTTCTTTTCTTTCTCTATTTTTTTAATAGCCACATGCTTCCAACAAATTTTTGAGAGGATAACAATACCTAATCATGAGCATTTATGCGGAGGATGGATGAAATGTGTAAGTGATCTCAATTCAATAGTATGATAACTTCTCATAGGGTCAACAAAGCTTAATTTAACTCAATGCAATTATTAGTCATATTAATATTGGAAACTCTCCAGAACTCTAGTGTTGTTTAGAACAAGATAGTAGTAGCTCAGATCATCACATGTCATATCTATCAATTACCTAAACTCTAGGTCAAGCATTGCTACCCATGCATTTAATTTCATTTTTAAGCATCATTATTAATCAGGAGAACTCATGCTTTGAAGACTAGGTACTTGAAAGAAATTAGATAGAGCAACTATTCATCATTTCCATGTAAAAGATTAGAGAGAGAGTTCTTCTTTTATTATTAACTTCTTAAAACAAACTAAGCAAACTTAACATAGTATTTATTTAACCTAACACACTTATTATAAATAACTAAGATAGTGAATAAGACGTACCTGGATCACGAAGATAACGGGGGTGCGTCTCCCCAAGCCGGTTCCCTTAATAGCGTTGAGCCTTCATGTGCCCATATATAATATATATTTCTTTTTAATTAATGGTGAGCCTTCATGTGCCCACATTTTTTTCATTTTATTTTATTTACGTATAAAAAGAAAACTTAGGAGGATAAAAATACTTACCTGGATACACGGGGGTGCTCTCCCCCAAACTGAATGTTGACGTAGTCGTTCGATCTTGCAATGTAGCAGGCTGACAGTGAAAATGTTCTTCCTCTATCGGAGCATTGATTGATGATGGTTGTTGAAATAGTGCTCCAACAGTGGATGGAACGTCCACTTGCTCATCAGCTTTTCTTGGTCATTCAATCCTTTCGGCGAGGGTTCAATGTTTTAAGTCCTCTGAACAGGACTTCTCACCATGATCATTCCCGAGGTGCGTCATTTGATCCTGATATGTAGAACTTGATAGCTACACCTCTTGATATGGTGTCACCCATTTCTTCATTCGCCCAGCATTTGAAGTGAAACATTAATTGTGGAAGCTCGCAGCATCTTTGAAAGGTCCAAATTGGCTAGAGGGGGGGTGAATAGCTTAATTAAAAATCTACAAAATTACTTAGGCAAACACTATTAGTATAACAAATGGCGAAGCTTTTTGCGCTAGCCTAATAGTGTGTTGCAAGCCACCTATCCAACAATTCTACCTAATATTTCTATGTCACACAATCAACTAGAGCTAGTATCAAATGCGGAATAATACAATCTAGCTTTAGCACAAGAAAGATACACAATTAACTACACAAGGTATATGACACAAAGATATACAACAAGAGATAGTAACTATATGAATGAAATTGCTCAATGTAAATACAAAGTAAGTGAGCTAGATAGAAGTGGTTTCACCGAGCCTTCGGGATCGTCTAGTAGAGAGCCAATCACCGATGAAATCCACTTGTGATGACAATCACCAAGAATGTGAATATGTAGACCAATCACCAAGATGTGAAGGCAATCACAATAAGCACACGAGACACCAAGATTTATCACGAGGTTCACGTGCTTGCCGGCACGCTACTCCCCGTTGTGTCGACCAACACTAGGTGACCGGTGGCTAATCGGCGCAAAGCCAAGCTCACAAAGAGCGCCACAAGAATCAACCGCTAGTGAGGTAGCTCAATGACACGAGCAATCCACTAGGATGCCTCTTGCCGCTCCGGCGACATGACACGCAGCAATCCCACTAAGGATGCCTATTGCCGCTACGGTTGAAGGTGATGCTCCAAAACCTCTCACAATCGCCTCGAACGGGGGGTGGCCAAAGAAACAATCACCAATCGTCCAAGGCAACCACCTCACACCTCCAAAGCCGTCTAGGCACCGGCCAAATGCAAAGGAGTAACAAGAAAACTCAAAGCCGGCCGATGCAAGAAAAAGAGAAAAGAACTCGTGCCACTAGATTGAACTCTTTCAAATCACGCACTAGATCACTCAATCTCACTAGGTTTAATCAAATCAACTTGGGAGATGAGTGGAGGCTTGCCAATGCTCACTAGTATGCTTAGGAATCAGAATATGCAAGGGTTAATACCTAGCAAGCCGGCCAAAGCCCTTAAATAGGCCATCCAAGTTGGCCTAGCGTTGGGCCAGAATCGGGCATCGGACGCTCCGATGCTCAACCATCGGACGCTGCCCCAGCGTCCGATGCTCCGGATGGAGCCCATGTCCCCCTGATATGAAATTTGCCCGTTAGATCCAACGGTCATATCACTTCGCGCCACGGTTAAAGTGGCATCGGACGCGCCGATGCCAGGCATCAGACGCTCTGATGCTACTGCTCGATTCAGTTCAATTCTGCGTACATCGGACGCGCCGACACCTCCACATCAGACGCTCAACCCCGGCGTCCGATGACACAACAGAAAGGTTCCAGAGAGGGCCAAAAAAACACATTAGACGCACATCCGATGGTTCTGCATCGGACGCAGGCCAGCGTCCGATGCTCCCTGGAAAGCACGCTCGCGCCACGTCACCTGCATCAGACTCTGCAACAGTGATTCCTCAGCGTCCGTTGCTCCTTCAACTTCTGCAGAAACTAGGGTTAACCATCGGACGCTCAGCCAGCGTCCGATGCTCCTCGGACCAGCGTCCGATGCTCCCTAAGCACACCACTTTACTCCGAAAACCGCTGAATCCTGCCTCGCAAGCTCGGCAGGAGGGGGAGAGGACTATACACTAGTTTCTCCCACATCTCCACAAACTCCTTAACATCCCTTATCCCAAAAGTGCCAACACCACCAAGAGTACATCATCATATGCAAGAGTGTTAGCATTTGCAAAGCATTTGCAAGGGGTTTTGTTAGTCACTCACTAGGTCTATAGCATCGATATGTTAGAGAACTCTAGTGGCACTTGAACATCGCATAAGCCGTGAATAATCTCCTCTTAATAGTACAGGCTATGTATCCTAAATGTGATCACACTCGCTAAGTGTCTTGATCACCAAAACAAAGAGCCCTATAGATTATACCTTTGCCTTCGGGCCTCTTTGCTCATCTCTCCCTTCTTCTCATGTTTCACCAATAGTAGAGCACTTGATCTCTTGAGTGCTTGTGGCCATCGCCATCCTCCATGGTTGCCACCTGCTAGCTCCACCACTTGGCTTGGTCACAATCCTTTCTTATAAGCTACACACATGCTTAGTAATAGGATTAGACCAAATAGGTTTCATCAATTAACCAAATCAACTAGGGCTTTCAATCTCCCCTTTTTGGTAATTGATGACAACCTATACAAAGATATGTGATTTAAATTTGAGTAACCACATTGATAGTATTAGCTCCCCCTACATATGTGCTATATAGTTTGGTTCTAAAATTGCACATATGTATGGATATGAAATGTGGGTGAGCAATACTACCAATGATGATGCTAAGTCATAAGAATGGACCTTTGAAGCGTAATACCAATCGGAGTGCACATGTTATACCATCCTTAGCATCATTATCACTAGACATACATCAAAACTCAAGAACCCCGTGAGATCAACATTATAATAAGCTCTTGAACCACTTGAAACAACAACATGTCTAGTTACAATCCTATACATGCTAATTTAAACAATTCATCAATCAAGTCTATCACTAGCATTCACCACATAAGCATGAATATAAAAATAAATAGCTTATGCATTGCAATCAATCATATGAATATGCATATTTCAAATGCAACAATCATGTTTATGAGCTTGCTCCCCCTATTTGTATGCTCTGATCCCACTTGAAGGTTTACATGGCATGTCTCTTTTATTTTTATTAGCATTTTCTCCCCTCATATCTTTTCAATATTTTCTCCCCCTTTGTCAACAATTCACCATAAAAGTGGGGCAAGTTTAATGAGA
The DNA here is from genome assembly GCA_009763385.1 of Coix lacryma-jobi var. lacryma-jobi. Classification (NCBI taxonomy): domain Eukaryota; kingdom Viridiplantae; phylum Streptophyta; class Magnoliopsida; order Poales; family Poaceae; genus Coix; species Coix lacryma-jobi. Next base: position 82,119,072 of record CM019828.1, on the reverse strand, counting down.
CGAGGCAAACTTTGCATTTAAGAGATTACATGTGAGGATCAAACTAAGTCAAGTTGTGGTTAATCCGCTCATGGGCATAGGATATTTAACACGGTTTGCTCTAGAGTAAGCTTCTTCACACATCTTACAATGGTTATCTTACTCACGTTGGTTAAACACCTATTGCTCACTTACTAGACCAAACACTAGAGTTACAAGCTCACAAACAAGTTATATGCTACCACTACAACAAGTCAAACATAGAAGCAATAGTGGTACCATATATACTTCAAATTCATTTGATTTACATATGAATGAGCCTAAATAAGTAATGTGATGGCTATATGAACTAGATCACAACCTAATAAAAATGCATGCACATGCCAAACAATTTCACCTTTGCTTTCTTGGAGGAGAGGCATGTCATAAGTGGGGGTGCATTCAACTCATGTTGGAGAAGTCTAGGATATTCAATTCATTCCTTAGCTTGCAAAACCTTCTCTCATCTAGTGGCTTGGTGAAGATATCAGCAAGTTGATCATCGGTGCCCACATTCTCAATAGATATATCTTTCTTTGCTTGATGGTCTCTAATGAAGTGATGCCTTATGTCAATGTGCTTTGTTCTTGAGTGTTGAACCGGGTTGGTGGCTATTTTTACGGCGCTCTCATTATCACATAGCAATGAGACTTGTCCAAACTTGACTCCATAATCTTGCAATGTTGCTTTCATCCATAGCAATTGTGCACAACAACTACCCGCGGATATGTATTCGGCTTCGGCGGTAGAGAGTGCAACACTATTTTGCTTCTTTGATGACCATGAGACAAGTGATCTTCCAAGCAATTGACAAGTGCCCGATGTGCTCTTCCTATCCACCTTGCATCCCGCATAATCGGAATCCGAATATCCAATTAATTCAAATTGAGAGCCCTTGGGATACCATAGTCCAACATTAGGAGTGTGCTTCAAATATCTCAATATTCTTTGGTTGCCTTCAAATGACTTTCTCTTGGTGAGGCTTGGAACCTTGCACACATGCACACACTAAACATGACATCCGGCCTTGATGCGGTCACATAGAGTAGACTTCCAATCATTGACCGATATAACTTTTGATCCACCATGTCACCACTAGAGTCACTATCCAAATGTCCATTTGTGCCATTGGAGTGGTTATTGCTTTTGCTTCATCTAACCCAAACTTTTGAGCATGTCCTTGATGTACTTGCCTTGACTAACAAATGTGCCTTTCTTCATTTGCTTGATTTGTAGACCAAGGAAGTAACTAAGCTCTCCAATCATAGACATCTCAAACTCTTTAGCCATCATTTCTCCAAACTCTTCACAAAAATTGGGTTTGTTGATCCAAATATGATGTCATCCACATAGATTTGCAACACAAACAAGTCACTTCCAATCTTCTTGGTGAAGAGATTGGTGTCAACCTTCCCAATCTTGAACCTTTAGCTAATAAGAAATCCCTCAATTTCATACCATGCTCTCGGTGCTTGCTTCAACCCATAAAGTGCTTTCTTGAGCTTGTATACATGGTTGGGCTTCTTCAAATCTTCAAATCCGTGAGGTTGCTCAACATACACTAACTCATTTATGAACCCATTGAGAAATGCACTTTTGACATCCATTTGATAGAGCTTGATGTTATGAGAACAAGCATATGCAAGTAAGATTCTTATGGCCTCCAATCTAGCAACCAGTGCATAGGTTTCTCCAAAATCAATGCCTTCCAATTGAGTGTACCCTTGTGCAACCAATCTTGGTTTGTTCCTTATAACTATGCCATCTTCATCTTGCTTGTTCCGGAAGACCCATCTTGTACCAATAACATTTGTGTTCTTTGGTCTTTCCACTAACTTCCAAACATCATTGCGGGCGAAGTTGTTCAACTCTTCATGCATTGCATTCACCCAATCAACATCCTTCAAAGCTTCATCAATCTTGGTTGGCTCTATAGATGATACAAATGAGTAGTGTTCACAAAATGAAGCCAATCTTGATCTTGTTTGCACACTCTTCTTATATCACCAACGATTTGATTTAAAGGATGATCTCTTGCAATATGTGTTGGTGGGAGCACTTCTTGTGTTGGACACTTGCACTTGGATGAGCCACTTGAGAGCTACTAGCATCTTGTTGATCATGAGAACCACTAGAGCTTGCAATATCATTGCCTTGCATGGTTGGAGGAGAGAGCACTTGATCTTTGTCATCTTAATGTCAATTACTTGCTTTGGCCTAATATCACCAATGTCCATGTTCTTCATGGCTTCCACCAATTGTGTTCCTCTCACATCATCTAGATTATCTTGTTCTTCATGAGAGATTGGTTTCATCAAACTCTACATCATGGACTTCTTCAACTATTCTTGATGTGTTGTTCCACACTCTAAATGCTTTGCTTGTAGTGGAGTAACCAAGTAGGAACCCTTCATCACACTTCTTTTCAAACTTGCCAAGTCTTGTGCCCTTCTTCAATATGTAGCATTTGCACCCAAAGACCCGGAAATAAGCAATGTTGGGCTTTCTATCATTGAGGAGCTCATATGGTGTCTTCTTCAAGAGAGGGTGACAATAGAGCCGGTTGCTATAATAGCATGCCGTGTGATTGCTTCGGCCAAAAAGAATCACTCAAATTGTATTCACTAAGCATGGATCTTGACATATCAATGAGTGTCCTATTCTTTCTTTCAACTATCCCATTGGATTGAGGTGTATACTTGGCCGAGAATTGATGTTTGATTCCAAATTCATCACATAGCTCATCAATTCTTGTGTTTCTAAACTCACTTCCATTGTCACTTCTCACTTTCTTGATTCTTCTATCAAACTCATTTTGACTTCTCTTGGCAAAGGTTTTGAATATGCCAAACACTTCACTCTTGTCAACGAGAAAGAAGACCCATGTGTATTGTATAATCATCCACTGTCACAAAGCCATACTTGTTTCCCCAATACTTGCATGTGTAGTTGGTCCAAACAAGTCCATGTGCAACAACTCAAGTGCATGTGTAGTGCTCATCATTCCTTTGTTGGGATGAGTGTTTCCAACTTGCTTTCCCATTTGGCATGCACTACATAGCTTGTCTTTCTCAAAGTGAACATCTTTAGTCCTCTAACCATGTCATGCTTCACTAGCCTCTTTAGTTGCTTCATTCCAACATGTCCCAAGCGCCTATGCCATAGCCAACCCATACTTAATTTGGTGAATAAGCATGTTGTCAATTGAGCTTCACTAGCATCAAAGTCCACCAATAGAGGTTCTCATATCTAAATCCTTTGAAGACCAAATCACTTCCATCAACACTCACTATCTCCACATCATCAACCCAAATATGCATTTGAAACCCAAATCACATAATTGTGCTACGGACAACAAGTTGAAGTTGAGAGATTCCACTAATAGCACATTGGAATGCTCAAGGCATTGGATATTGCAATCTTGCCTAAGCCTTTGACCTTGCCTTCTTGTTGTCACCAAATGTGATAGCATCCGCGCATGATCATTGCCACTAGTGTCCTAGTGTTGATTGATTTGAACATTCTACCCTTCCGTTCATGTGTTGAGTGCACCCACTATCAAGCACCCAATGCCTTCCTCCCGGTTTATAGTTCACCTACAAAAGAGATCAATTCTTTTAGGTACCCAAAATTTTTGGGTCCTCCAAGGTTAGTTACCAATGCTTGGGCACCCAAATTGCCTTCTTCTTTGGGCCAACCAAGGGTGCAACACAATTACTTAGCCTTCACACCATTAGTGCCCTTTGTAAGCATATAACAAGAATCAAGTTTAATAGATGAAATATGAGCATTGTTCTTGTTCTTGTTCTTATTAAAGCAATTTTGCTCTATGTGCCCGGATTGCTTGCAATTATAGCAATACCGACCATTGCTCTTCACAAAACTAGTCTTGTGAGGAGCAAAAGCGGCCTTGCCCTTCTTGGAGTATAGCCAAGTCCCTCCTTGTTGAGTGGACATCTTTGGCTACCCAAGCACTTAAGCAAGTGGACATCTCCACCATAGGCATTGCCTAAAGCATGAGCGAGCTCATACACCTTGTTCTTAAGGTTCTCATTTTCTACCACTAATGATGAAACACATGTAGTAGAAGTAGACATTTTAGTTGAGCTAGATGATGATGCATTGGTGGGAGCAACAATAATAGGAGCATAAAAAGTTCATCAAGAATATCACATGTTACTCCTATGTTTGCATGTCTCTACAACATCCTCAATCTTACTTTGATCAAGGAGGGAGGAGTGGGCTTCCTTAAGCCTAGTGTGAGTGGTCAAGCTTCTCATGGGCTTCCTCTAGCCTCTGATGAGTGGACTTGAGCTCATCAAAGGATGCTCAAGAGCCTTGTTGGCCTTGCGCAATTCTTTGCACTCCTTCCTCTTAGTCTCAATGTAAGAGTGAGCATATTGTAGCATGCTCATTAGGTCCTCCTTTGGTATTCCTCATCATCATCACTATCACTCTCACTATCACTCTCATCGAATGATACCTTAGTGGCCTTATGTAACCCCCGGGTGTTTAATTAATTAAAATAAATTAGAATTTAATAAGGAAATGGCCAAAACCCTAGACGGAGGAAAAATTCTAGCCAGATGTTTGTTGCATTCATGCCGTTGCATAATTTTTATTGGGTGGAAAATAATTTATTAAACCCGTATAGGGCGAAAACCGGATTTATTCCATTTAGAAAAAAACAAAAGAGTTATGAAAATTTTACCAAATCAAAACAAAAAAAAAAATTATTTGCTAACCTAGGAAAAATGTTTTCAAAACTTTGAGAACTGTTTTGTTTTCAAACAGTTTGGATTTTGACTTGAGAAAGATTTTGAAAAGGATTTGAAAAAATAAAAAGAAAAGAAGACTCTCTCCTCTCTCTCTCTCTCCTGGGCCGAAACCTCTCCTCGTTGCCCAGCCGACGGCCTCCTTTCCCTCCCCACCAGACCGGCCCGCGCTCCGTCTTCCCTCGCGAGCCAGGTCGCCGTGCAGGCCCGCAGCGCACCGCACGGCCCAGCTCTACCCTCCCATCGCCGCGCCTCTCCCACCGCTCGCATCTCCACCCTATGGCACTATAAGAGGGCGAGTCTGCGCCGCAGCCGCAAGCCCATCTGATCCTTAGGAACCCCCGCCGCCGCAGCACAACAACGTCACCATCAGCGCCGCCAGTTCGGTTGGAGCCCCGGCCTGTTCTCCGAGCCGGCCAACTGTGGTCTCGGCTCCCCCACCATCGGCACCGCATCGCCTCGACGAACCCACGGGCAACGCTCCCTGACTCGAGGTGTGTCGGCTACACTTCGACGACGACGTAGCCCGAGCCACGTGATGCCGCATCCGTCTTCGCGCGCGTCACCAGAGCCCTCCGACTGCGCAACACCTAGGTGAGCCCGCATTTCCTTCCCGCTCTCTCTCGGTATTCCCCGTTCGCGATTTGGTAGCCTGTAGCACTAGACTGAGGCCAGACAGCAAGGCTCCGGCCGCTCCCATGGTGTCAACCGCCGCGCCGCACGACGCGCGCTGCACTCCACCGCCACCACACTCCCCCTCACCGCGGCGGAGGTCCCTACGGGTCTGTCCTTCCTTTGCGCTGTTGACCCGTGCCCTCGCCTGGGTTTCCCATGCACCGCAGCACCGTTCCGTGTGAGCTCTAGCGAGCCTTCAATGGCGCCTCCGTCGACTGGAGGCCGCTGGCCGCGCTCGCAAGATAGCACAAGCAGCAACCTACCGTGCATGCTTTGATCCATGTTAGCCTGATGACATCAGGATGACATCAGCATACATGTCATTGTTTTCTGGCCGTTTTTCTTTAGAAAAAAATAATTTGGTTATACTTTAGAAAATACACAACATACCTGTACACCACCGAGCCACGCTGCACAGACACAGTCACACCGGTCAACAGTCTTGCCACATCAGCGCCTCTCCAACGAATTAGAGAGCGCCACGTCAGCGGTCATCGCCACGTCAGCAAGGTGAAGACCCGGTCAGCGCACTTTTGCGATCTATCCTCTGCGTTTTCATCTAACTAGTTTACTGTTTGATGAGTCTATGTAAACTTCCGATCTACCCCTTTGTGACTACGGTTAATCGTTTAATCCAGCAGGGAGGAGAAGGAGTTTCATTTGTTTTTTTTAAATGTGTTTTAAGTTTTAGTTTATACCACAATGGTTAATGATGTTGTTAAACTAATTATTCATGTAATTAATCTGTTTGATTCACAAAATAAAAATAGTTTGTTTTTGGTTTATTAAATGACTAATACCTTTATAAGCCCTTTTATAATGTTTTTAAATGTGTTTTGCTTATAAAAATATTCTAAAAATGCTTTTGTTTACAAATAAATATTTTAGATCTTATAAAATAAATTTATGGTCCAAATGATTTACTTTTAGTCGCTGATTTTGAAAAGTATTTAAAAACAAATTATTTTAATTACCAAATCGCCATCTATTCAAATGCTCGTAACTTTCAGGTTTAAGTCCGTTTTTATCCGTTCAAGTCGCGTTAGATTCGTCTCGTCGTTCTCTACGCAGTAGATCTATTAGTTTACTGTTTTCATACTGTTTGTTGTACTGTTATTTATTTCTATGTATTGTGCCATGTATGTTGCTTGGGCCAGAGAGTGCGGAGTACGAGGACGCTCCAGACCATCCTTGCGACCCAGTTGATTCGACCCAGTCCGAAGGCAAGTGTCCTTGAACATCTTGCACCTACTTAATTTTACTTTTGGTACTAGAGTAGTTAGATCTTGTAGATGCATGCTTGTCACTAATTTGAATCCCATGTTAGGGTTTACTAGAATTTGTTTATATTATCCTTGTCGCCTGTTTTGGGATGTTCGGGTAGGTGTCTTGCTTAGCCCTGCAGTCATGGTTGGGATGGGAGTTAAAATGTTTATAATCTTTGATTAATGAACTATGAAATGAACGTGGTCATCATAATTTTGTAGAAACATGGTGCTTAGGTAAATCCGGCAGGATGGACCCGTACTGGTGGTTTTGTGCCGTGGGACTCTGGCAGCTGCTTTTGGTTTTTGGTTCGGGGCTCGTGCTAGACATATCCTGCCTGGATCCCTAGGACCCGGTTCTCAGAGCATGTAACCCGGCTTGACAGTGCAACCATGAGATCTGGATGGCTGGACCTGGCTAATTAATTAGTTACCTCTAAGTTGAGGGTCCACACGGGGTTTGTTTTAGTGGCTCACGAGAGGGCCCTGGGGTCGTAGACCTTTGTACGGGGTGAAACCTTAGAGGTACGTGTGGAACGGACTTGGAGGGGGCTTTGTAAAGGCCTTGCAGTGCAACCCGCTATGCACCTCGGCAGTGTTTAGCGTGACGGGATCTGCACGACTCATGGGTAACGATGTGCAACCTCTGCAGAGTGTAAAACTGATATATCAGCCGTGCTCACGGTCACGAGCGGCTTGGACTCTTTGAGATTAGTTGGTTACTGGTTGGTTTTTGGGTTCGGGTCATCTGATGGACTTCAGGTGCGGTTGCCTGATGGACTTCAGGTGTTGGTTGCTCGGTGTGACTCCGAGTGTGGTTTGCTCGGTGCGACTCCGAGTGTTGTTACTTTACTACAGAGTCTGTCTATAACCTAGTAAATAGATGCATAGGATTAATAGGATTAATAGGGTGTGTCGCTTTAGGCGCTTGAGTCAAACAAAGTCAGCCTACCTTTGTTATAAGCCTCCTAAGCATATATTTCCTACACTTGCGGAGTACATTTCGATGTACTCACCCTTCCTCTTTGTCCCCCCTGCTACCCCACCCAGACGCTGGAGACTACACGTACGAGGAGCAGGAGTATCTAGAAGACGGAGGCTACGACCCTGACGACCTGTACTAGGATGGCGCAGCCCCCGGTCGACCTTCCTGTGGAGATGGCGTCCAGTTTCCGCGAGTCTACATTAGAGTTAGACTGAGAGTCTGTACTTTTCTTTTGGACCCGAGGGTCATTTTATAATAATGTATGATATATTAATAAAGCATTGTTTTGATATTTACTATTGTGGATATATGTATGAAAATTGATCCTGGCATACATATATTGTGCTCCAATTTTGTTCTTAAAATTGGGGTGTCACACCTTAGCCATGAAACATGTCGATGGAGTGTTGAAGATAGAAGGCTTGCTTGAGATAGCAAGACTAGCCATAGCCTTCTTCTTGGTGGTCTTCCTTTCATCATCACTAGAATCATCATCATCGCTTGAGAAGCATCACTATCCAATGTCACAACATAGGAACCACCCTTCTTCTTTCCCATCTTCTTCTCTTTCTTTCTTTTCTTCTTTCTTGTCTTTCTTCTTCTTGTTCTTCTTGTCATCATCATCTTCATCACTAGATTGTGGACAATCCGCAATGAAGTGATCCTTGCTCTTGCATCTATAGCACCGTTTAGTTGTGCTCTTTGTTGAAATCTTCTCTTTCTTGCTCCATAGCCCTTCTTCTTCATGAACTTGCCAAAAATCTTCACAAAGAGAGCCATTTCTTCATCATTTATCTCACAACCACTTGAGCTTGCTTCATCATCACTTTCTTCATTCTTTGACTTGCCTTGCTCTTGCTCTTGGAGGATAAGCTTTGAATGATATGTGTATTTTTCTTCTTTTCTTCTTCTTGGCTCCCCCATTCCTTCCACACGGTATGTGTCTTGTGTGACCACATCACCTAGTACTTGGTTTGGGGTTACAGTATCCAATCCTTCCCTCACTAGGATAGTCACCAAAGTATCAAACCTGGTGGCAAGCATCTCAGAACTTGTGAGAAAAGTCCTTGTCCTCTACCTTCTCTCCCAAGGCTTTCAAGTCATTGATAATGACTTGCAACCGGTGAAACATCTCCGGTATGCTTTCATCATCTTGCATCTTGAACATGGCGAGTGTCCTAGAGAATATATAGCTTGGCTCCCTTGACTGCCTTGGTGCCTTCATATGTTTCCTCCAATCTCTCCCATATCTCACTTGCTCTTTCAAGGTCCTTGATTTGCTCAAACACCTTTGTGTCAAATGCTTCATAGAACAAGTTGATTGCTACATCATTCCATTGAAGCTTCTCTTCTTCTCTTGGAGTGGGACTTGCGGTGTCAATTACCGCAAAATCATGCTCAATCACTTCCCAAATCTTTCTATTCATTCCTCTTGTGAATGCACACATCTTCCTCTTCCAACAATCAAAGTTGGTGCCGTCAAAATGTGGTGGCTTCCCCATATAGTTGAATTGAGCCATTTTAACACCGGAGGATGTTAAGCCTCAAACAAACAGTGACCACGGCTCTGATACCACTTGAAAGGTCCAAATTGGCTAGAGGGGGTGAATAGCCTAATAAAAAATCTACAAAATTACTTAGGCAAACACTATTAGTATAACAAATGGCGAAGCTTTTGCACTAGCCTAATAGTGTGTTGCAAGCCACCTATCCAACAATTCTATCTAATATTTCTATGTCACACAATCAACTAGAGCTAGTATCAAATGCGGAATAATACAATCTAGATTTGGCACAAGAAAGATACACAATTAACTACACAAGGTATATGACAAAAGATATATACAACAAGAGATAGTAACTGTATGAATGAAATTGCTCAATGTAAATACAAGTAAGTGAGCTAGATAGAATTGGTTTCACTGAGCCTTCGGGATCGTCTAGTAGAGAGCCAATCACCGATGAAATCCACTTGTGATGACAATCACCAAGAATGTGAATATGTAGACCAATCACCAAGATGTGAAGGCAATCACAATAAGCACACGAGACACCAAGATTTATCCCGAGGTTCACGTGCTTGCCGGCACGCTACTCCCCGTTGTGTCGACCACACTAGGTGACCCGGTGGCTAATCGGCGCAAAGCCAAGCTCACAAAGAGCGCCACAAGAATCAACCGCTAGTGAGGTAGCTCAATGACACGAGCAATCCACTAAGGATGCCTCTTGTCGCTCCGGCGAGGTGAGGCTCCAAAACCTCTCACAATCTCGAACGGTGGTGGCAAAGAACAATCACCAATCTTGCCAACAACCACCTCAACACCTCCAAGACGTCTAGGCACCGGCAAATGCCAAGAGTAACAGAAAAACTCAAAGCCGATGCGAAGAACTAGTGCCACTAGATTGAACTCTTTTCAAATCACGCACTAGATCACTCAATCTCACTAGGTTTAATCAAATCAACTTGGGAGATGAGTTGGGAGGCTTGCCAATGCTCACTAGTATGCTTAGGAATCAGAATATGCAAGGTTAATACCTAGCAAGCCGGCCAAGCCCCTTAAATAGGCCATCCAAGTTGGCCTAGCTGTTGGGCCAGAATCGGGGCATCGGACGCTCCGATGCTCAGCCATCGGACGCTGCCCCAGCGTCCGATGCTCCGGATGGAGCCACATGTCCCCCTGATATGAAATTTGCCCGTTAGATCCCATCGGTCATATCACTTCGCGCCACGGTTAAGTGGCATCGGACGCGCCGATGCCAGGCATCGGACGCTCCGATGCTACTGCTCGATTCAGTTCAATTCTGCGTCACATCGGACGCGCCGACACCTCCACATCGGACGCTCAACCCCGGCGTCTGATGACACAACAGAAAGGTTCCAGAGAGGGCAAAAACACATCGGACGTGTCTGATGGTTCTGCATCGGACGCAGGCCAGCGTCTGATGCTCCCTGGAAAGCACACTCGCGCCACGTCACCTGCATCAGACTCTGCAACAGTGATTCCTCAGCGTCCGTTGCCAGCGTCCGATGCTCCTTCAACTTCTGACAGAAACTAGGGTTCACCATCGGACGCTCAGCCAGCGTCCGATGTTCCTCGGACCAGCGTCCGATGCTCCCTGAGCACACCACTTTACTTCCGAAAATCGCTGAATCCTGCCTCGCAAGCTCGGCAAGAGGGAGAGGAACTATACACTAGTTTCTCCCACATCTCCACAACTCCTTAACATCCTCTTATCCCAAAAGTGCCAACACCACCAAGAGTACATCATCATATGCAAGAGTGTTAGCATTTTGCAAAGCATTTTTCAGGGGTTTGTTAGTCACTCACTAGGTCTATAGCATCGATATGTTAGAGAACTCCTAGTGGCACTTGAACATCGCATAAGCCGTGAATAATCTCCTCTTAATAGTACGGCTATGTATCCTAAATGTGATCACACTCGCATAAGTGTCTTGATCACCAAAACAAAGAGCCCTATAGATGATCCCTTTGCCATTCCGTGCCTCTTTGCTCATCTCTTCCCTTCTTCTCATGTTTCACCAATAGTAAGAGCACTTGATCTCTTGATTTCTTGTGGCATCGCCATCCTCCATGGTTGCCACCTTGCTAGCTCCACCACTTGGCTTGGTCAACATCCTTTTCTTAAAGATACACACCTGCTTAGTAATAGGATTAGACCAAATAGGTTTCATCAATTAACCAAAATCAAACTAGGGCTTTCAATCTTGCTCGGTGTGCATATCTTGTAGATCCAAGACCTTCCCGTGTAAATTTGGGAGTTGACAAACTCCTCTATGTTTTTCCAAGAGTGTGTCCTGCTCATAAAGACAAGGTAGAGATCAAGTGCATGGCTCTGTTAGTGGAAAAACACCAATAGAACAAAAGTTTTGTTCATTCCTCTTTAACCTTAGGCACATTGAACAAGATGAACTTGTTGTTTTGTGTTCTATTCAATCTTAACATGAGTGATAGGATCAAAAGATGAGCATAAAAGTAGCATCTTAAAAATATTTAACAGATCATATTACTTAACCCAGGAAGGATAATCTATGCATAATGTGTCGATCTTTTCATGATTGTGATATATCATCTTCCAAAGGTTAGATGCATAACATTTTAGCTCATTTGGTTAAGACAGTGAGATTCAAGAGAGTAAAGCTAAGAACAAAAAGTAAAGAACTGAACATGTTGAGTTGATTAGGTTGGATCATGTGAGGTGCAACTTAAACATGTTTGGTTCTTTATTTATGCGCATACCAGAATTAAAGAGAAGCTTTTAAAGTGATAGACACTTACCTTGAAATGTTACCTTATCATTGAAGAGTGATTGTGTCGAACCACCTTGTGGAAGCTTCTCTTGTCTATCTGGTTATTGTTCATAAATGGCTTGTCTTCTCTTGCTTATCTCACAGTGGGCCAGCTGAGTCTTCTTCTCAACAGGTCCAGACGATGGAGACTTTGTCAATTATTCTCTTGATTTGTATGCTCGGGTACTATCTCTTCATCTTCTAATTCTTGTGGTGCAGTGGGTTCACCTCTATGATGTCTTCCTTAATTCCTGGTAGTTGGTTCTTCCTTCATCGATTGAGTCAGCGTCTTCTCTTGGTTTTCTTCGGCTGCTCATAAGTGGTGTAGTCAATTCTTTTGATAGAAGATCCAAAAGTGGACGTCTCCAGGTCCGACATAGATGACACATTGGTGGTGTTCAAGAACGATCTTCCAAGAATGAGTGATGGATCATATTCTTCTTCTTGGTTGGGGCAGCGTCTAGTGTCTTGTACTGATCAGAGTGGTGAGAAGGAGGTCAAAGTGTCTTGAAGCTGGATTTCTCCTTCCTACCCTTGATCATGAAACAAATCTAGACAACGGAATTATGTCTCCTCCAAGCTGGCTTGTGAAGTAGGTGGATGCCCAAATTTGTTCAACAACATGTTCATGTGTTGTGAATTTGTAGACCTCGTTGTTGTTGAAGTCGTACCACCCTCGTCCCGCTCGTAGCTACTTGTGTGTGCATTGATTAGTAGTGAGGAGAACTTCCACTGCTTGCCTTCATAGTGAACCACCAACAGACTTCCTTTGGATGACACACAGATGCATGTTATAATTTAGTGGCATATCGTCACCCTAATATTTGTTTTTGGTGTCGGTGTTGATGTCTTCGACAATGATGAGCGTAGGCATAGATTGACCATACAGGGTGAGTTGCATCCTGCTCGTCATCAATGTCCTGGCTTAGGCCTTGGGATGGCTCAAAGCTTGGCTGCCTTCGACATCACTAGTGACTTGTCTGATGATGAGTTTTGTCTATCCACGGGTTGGGTTTTGGATCTTTAAGTTCACACCATGAACAAGCAAACCTCATCTCCTACAAAATGTTAGTGGAACGCATACCCGAAGGATTGCACGAATTTGAAACATGGGATGTTGTCCACAACTTTTTTTCTTTTTTATTTATCCATGCTAATGAAAATATGATTTTAGGATTACTTTAGCATAGATTAGTATTTTATGTGTTGGCTGCATTTTAACATGGTTCAAGGCAAAAGATAACTTGCAGTAGAAGATAAATTTAAATAAACTTTAATACTCACAGTTCTTTCATCCATGATGAATGAGCTGAGTCTTTTTTTTGCAGTTCATCATATGCCTTGCTTCATCTCTGATGTGAATTCATCTCAAGACTTTCCCAAATTGTATTTGAGAGTTTTCTGTAGGGGTTAGTCCAACAAAATAACCAATATCTATTCTAACACTTTTTAGTTCAATACTCAAACAAGACTCCATGTCTAATTTAATTAAGGTAGACTATTTAACCTAAGCACCATGCTTAATTTAAAAGCCTATGGAAGTATGATCAATACTTCCAAACCAAAACTTACTAGCATCGACAAAGGTAGCATGAAGGCATAAAAGAGATTTATTCAGATAGAGAATAAAAAGTATGATCACCGTGAGAAACATTTTTTTTTATTATTTCTTTTTTTAGATGCAGATGACATGAATGCAGACAAAGGAACTAAACAGGATGTGGTTTTGATAAAAGAAAACTTAAACTGATTAAGTGGATGAATGATTAAAAGTAAACATGCAGCGGTATGCAACAAATTAAAAAGATAACTACTCATAAAGTTTAAAGTCCATGAGCAAGACTATCTCACCTTGATCATACTTACCATGACTCACAACTGGGACTTGTGAGTGGTGCAGCGTAACTATCCGTCATATGGGATGAGAGTTGAATTGTTGTGACGGCGACCTTTTCTCCAATCTACACATGGTTAGAATAAATAATATATATATGTATACACAAACCTGTGACAGGGTTCCAGGATTAATGATGGATCTTGAATGTTCAGGCACCCTGGGTTCTTCATTTTTGTGGAAGCTTGCCATAAGGTCGAAACAACATTTCATGTCTTGTCTATTCCACACTCAACAGAACAAGAGGTAATCCTACTAAAGCTAGTAGTACACTCAATTAGCAGACATCAAGATCATTATAAAATCTTTACACCAATTGCTTCCCCGGCAACGGCGCCAAAAATGCTTGTTGAAGTTTGTTAACGCAAATAAGAATATGAAAGATTCCGCAAGTGCACAGAACATCATTGTAGCATTTTACCGGAAGTATTCCAGGATCGTTATTTATATTTTACCACAGGGAAGCTAGGGTTAAGAATCTGATAACTCACTATCATGCATCTACTAACTCAGAGTACTAATTAGACTAAAGCAAGAGTAAATGATATATGATATAATAATGAAAGCACATCAAAGAGAATTCATGATAAATGTATAGATAACTATAGTGGGAGGACAACGGGAGAGATCAAGGTTCCTATGCACTTCTCTATTACTTGGGTTCTAAGGTAACAAGGATGGAAATATAGCAGTTATAAACATTGGCACTTTGAGCAGCAGGTCCTTTCAACTCTCAAAGAAGACTGGGAAAAAGGTAGTTAGGAGAAGGCTGCCAAAAGCTCTACGAAAACATCAATCCGAACGTGGTGGGCTACGAAGGCCTAACAGAGCTGTCACCCCGGGGCTACCACAACTATTTCGTGGGATTGAGCGCAACCTCAGGTAAACCTATAGACTAAACACCATGTCTAATCTATCGATTACTACTCTAATTATGGCCTATAACTAGAGCACTCAATACGAGCAAAGATCCCATGCCAAGATATAACAACTATACTAATCATATAATAAAGCATAAAGTAAATAGAGAAGATAAATATATTAAAGCATAAGTCTTACAAAGAAAAGATACAAAGACATACCAAAACTCTGAAGACTCCTCCGGACCGGAGCGCAGTTCCGCTCTTCCTAACTCTCGACTAGAGCTAAGCTATTACATTGGAAAATCTAAACCTAATTACATAGAGAAGAGAGTTCATCCATTCGAGGGACACCTCTACAACTCCATGATGGTGTTGGTCTCAGGGGGGTCCTGGGTTTATTATATAGGAGCTCCTGGCCTCCCCTCCACCTTGGCAAGAGATGTGGTACTAAATCCTTCGTCATATGCACTTGGGCCTAAATGGGCCAAAACGTGTTGGAGAGGTCGGTTGGAGTGCGTCACGCGAAGGGGGGCAAACTTGGGCCCTATACCAGACCAACCGGTCCAGGGGGGAGACCGGTCGGTCTGCCCTATGACAGGTGGGCCCCGCCTTCTGTGGGTCGCCTTCTCGTGTCTTCTGAATGTTCTAGAATCTTCCAAGTCGTATTCATCGAGGACTCTCTCGTCGGGACTCCAAATGTAGCAAACCATATGTCCGTTTCGATCGTCTCGACGAGCTCTTTGCAATGGTGTGCTATGTTTCATCACTTGAGATACTTTTATATGGTGAAATATTGATAATCCTGCAAAACAAGTGAGAGCACCAAAACTCGTGGAACTTGTTAGTTTCAAACCCTACAACTATGCTTTATGATTCATTTAGTGTCATTTCATGCAATAGTTGATGGTATAAAATAGACATTAAGGACCGTCAACATAGACTTGGGGCGGGGGGGTGGGGCAGTTCATCTGTTGGATCGTGTAGGTTTGTATCGATGGTGACCCTTGTTCATTTTTGAAAGCGCCCTTTTACTTAGGGTGCTGGTGATGTATTCCCGACCCCGAAGCCGGTTAAACGCTATTCGGGCCGGTCTCAACCCGTATCGTGCCCTCTAGTATGGAAACATGATCTGCCTCGCATGACCATCGTATGGTTCCAATTAGACGATCCGTGCTTGAACCGCGACGTTTACCACCTGGACAGTATCGAGTTGTGATCCAATGCATGGACCCGACGGAGAAAGTGTGGGTTTATATTAAAGGTTTCTCGCCAGCTGGTTTGTAATTCGATTGAGAGTCGCCGTCTCCCTAGTTAGTGGGGAAACTATGTCGAGTTTCACCTTGATACAACTCCATGTGGCATCTGTTGGTTCAACTAAAATTTAACAAGCAAACCTGATATGGTATTACATTATTTGTTTGTTAGAATCAAATGAGTGCTCTAGTTCAGGTGCAAACCTAGAAATAAGGGATCAGCTAAAATATGACTGCTCATCTCATTAAATAAGACTTAACCTTATCTTAACCTGAGCTCTTTCCACAAATAAGATAGCCAGCTCTACCCAAATAGCCTTGCATACCTTTGGTGTCTTTATTTTCAGTTAGACGAGTAAGTCTAGTTGAGTACATTCTCATACTCAGGGTTTATCTCGTTTGTTGCAGATGGCCAGGTGTATTATGGCTATTGTAAGCATTGTCTTTACCCCGTGGAGGGTGATGAGGAGTAAGCCCCGGGCAGGTTCTTCTGGAAGCTTCCTTCTTGCTTTTGCTGGATCAGGACTATCAATGGCACTGTATCTTTTAGAAGAGGAGTGGTTATTAAATAATATTTTATTTGGACCACGTGTGTGGTGGTCGTACTATCAGACATATTTCAGCTTTCGCTATTTGAAGTCAGTGTTGTAATAACTTTAAGCTTCGTACTCTAATTTTATTTAAGTGATGAAGATCCTTACGAATGTCTGTACTTGAACGATGCGATCCTGGTTTGTTGTAAAGTTGTTTGAAATCTTCGAGATTTCTAGACTACCGGAGTTATATGGGTTCAAGTGCGGGTCAGCGGCAGTTAAAACACCTGCGACTGTACTTGAGCTCTTATAATTTGGATGGTTCCGCCCAATGGGCTGGCCGGCGCTCCGCCATGATTTGTTTATGTCGAGATTTAGGCCTTGTTTGGCACGGCTTCACTTCACTAGTGAAGTTATTTTTGGGGGCTTCGGCTAAATAAACAGCTCTACCTGTGAAGCTAGATCCGTTTTGTTAAATCATTTGGCAAAACAGTTCCGCATGTAGGATGAGGTGAAGCTGAATGAAGCTATTATTTTTGGCTTCATCCCGTCTCAAACATCTGTGAGAGCACGATTTAAGGGGTTTCATAAGTAGAGCCGTTTTATTTTACCCTGTTTGACATAAACGGTTTCTAAAGCCAGTGGAGGAGCTCTACCAAATAGGGGCCCAGGCTTGGTTGATCATAGTTTCAGATCACCGTTCCGTAAGAACCGACAGACCGTTACTGTATGCCTTTATTATATTTTTCTGTTGGCACGCAGAACGGATACGGACGAGTGAGGCTGAAATTCATTTTGTACCGACAGACCCTTACTGTAGAGATCAAAGGTAGACAAGGTAATTTAAGTATGCGAACTGAGCATAGTTTAGTTAGTTGGATTTCTTACGCTAAACTTACATATCTGGTTTAAAGTCCTTGAGTTGACATGGTGTTCAAAATTTCCTATATTTATTTTAGGATTATAAGACGGTGCTGTTTTTTTTTCAGTGGCAAGTGACGTGTTCGTCAATAACGACACGTCTATGATAAATTTATTATTTTTGAGAAAAGACATTGTTTGTTTAGTTTTCCGAAGATGTTTATAGAGGTAAATTAGATGGGTGTGTGGGTACGGTGTAAGTTTGGAGAAATAATGGGATGATTTGGGCCTTTGGCTGCGGCCATGACATCGTTGACAACGGCTTTAATTATAGTTCGCGACGGGCAGCAGGCCAACTTGTCGTTGCAGCTCACTCTGACCTGTATAGGCCGGCTCATGCCACCGAACAGATTTCGATCCGGCGTCGAGTCAGTAGTTTGGCTGCCGAAAAGAGAAAAAAAGACGCAAAAAGAAAGATAGAAAGAAAGAAGAGCGGTTCAGGTAAAAGATCGAGGTGTGGGTTCCAGATGACAACAGCTAGCGGAGTACACAGCACTTATCAGGGCTTGCTTTGCTTGAGACGACCGTGCGTGCGTCCGTATCCGCACTGCTAGCTCGTCTGCTTAATTGATTCACACGCGCCAGGGCCAGGGCCAGGCACCGGGCGACGACAGCAGCCATGGAGGCCGACGTGTCCGCCGCCTCCTGGATCTGGATGGAACACGGCGGCAGCTGTTGCATGCGAGGATCGATGCCACGCCGATGAAGAAGGCCGCGGACGTGAGCACGGCGGAGGCGATCAAGTAGAACGGCGATGCTTCACCGGCGCCGGTGGCCGTCACGAGACGATCCATTCCAACCAGAGGGTTTCGGCAAAGGCATGGCTGACGACAACCATGGCCAGAACAGAGTAGCCGTCCATTTATGACTTTATTATTCACTTGCTTATTAGGTGCCTTACACCACCTGGAAAACCAGAGGAATTGCGGGCTTTGATGATTAGTATTGCAGAGTCGGAATGCAATTATATATGCTAACAATAGAAATGATAGAGGACGGCGGAAGGAATTCTTCAGTCGGGCCTCGGGGGAGATATATAGGGTGCTACTGTAGGAGTGTCCCCCGATCAGGGGCCAATGGTATGGAAGATACTCCCTCCATATCACAAATAGAAGACGTTTAGGACAGCGACACGGTCTCCAAAGCATAACTTTGACCATTTATTTCTTTAAAATATTTGTTGTAAAGTAGTATATATATACTTTTATGAAAATACTTTTCAAGATAATTTATTTATATGATTTTTATATTTTTAAACTCAATAATTTTAAAGTTATAGATGATTTATATTCTCAATGTTTGACCGAAACCTTTTCCAAAACGTCTTCTATATCTGATACGGAGGGAGTAGCAAATTGATACATACTCCCTCCGTATCGCATTTAGATGACGTTTAGGACAGCGACACGGTCTCCAAAATGCAACTTTGACCACATATATTTTTTAAAATATTTGTTGTAAAATGGTATATATATACTTTTATGAAAGTACTTTTCAAGACAAATTATTTATATGATTTTTATATATCTAAACTCAATAATTTAAAAGTTATTCACGATTTATATTCCCAATGTTTGACTCAAACCTTGTCCAAAACGTCATCTAAAAGCGATATAGAGGGAGTATGTACATTTTTTGTCTCGGGAAGAAAAGATATACTACTTCCTCCTATTAGACACTTGGACCGATAATATATATGAAAATATTATATTATCGTTGTGCATAAAAATATATGTCACATAGGAGGAGCAGTTCTATTAGGGCAGTCACAATGCTAGTTTCTACGTGTATTTAATATACGTAGACACTACGTATAGAAACTATGGTCATACTGGATAGTTTCTACATAATTATTTTTTGATCAATAAAATATCTTCTCTCTCAAACAATTATATCTCTTTCTATCTTGGACATGGTTTCTTATCTAAGAAACTATTTTCTTATATCTCCTCTTTAATTAGAGTGTCACATCATCATTTTGCTTAGATGATACTATAATTAATGAATAAAGAAACCACGTGGTTTTTAGCATTGTGACTGCCATAATAATGAATCAGATTGTCGTGGTCACTTAGGACACAACACGGTGCTCTATCTCGATCTCTTGTGTTCCGGTGGCAGCCGCGGCGACAGCGACTTCTCTCTTTCTCTCCGTCCTTAGCACCATAGGTTTCTCAGATGTGTGTTTTTTTAAAAAAAAATATAATACTTATTTAAAGTTTTCTATACAGATACATTGATGGCTCGTATGCTAGCTAAGCTAGACAAGAGAGTTCCGGTGATTATCGATATGGGCCGCATTTTGCACGCTGTACAGCCTACAGGCCTGCCGTGGATCAACACGGTGGGCCGATTACGAATTTCTTATGCTAAATTTTCTAGTAGTAGTGTAGACTGTAGAGAGGAGATACAGACAGTAATGAAAAGAGCAGTTGGAAGTTGGTACGTGCTGTCAGAGAGAGGGAGCAAGCGTCGGTGTATTCCTTTTCCTGTGGTAGGCAAGGAATGAATGTTACGTGTACAATACAACGTACGTACGTCATGGCATCCCTCCCGTGCATAGCCTTTCCTTGCATTGGGAGGCTGGTGTTCGCCACTGGCCTCCAACAACAAGGAAGGCGTACGCACGTGTGTATGTATATATGGCAACCAAAGTCCCTGCGTCGTACCGGACGGGAGGTGCCAAGCACTAGCTAGCAAGCTCCACAATATTCAGAGTGTACTATATGGGCGCGTTTTGGTTTGTTGACAGGGGCAGCCTGGCTTGCCTCCTCGAGCTTGTATTCGCCCCTGTACAAGCACTTAGGTGCAAGTAATACAAGAACCTCCTCCCCCGCTGGACGTAGGGCATTCTTTGCCCGAACCAGGATAAATCCTTGTGTCATCTTACATCACCATCCAGGAAGAGAGCACGCGATCATATTACTCGTTGGTGTCGTACCCCGGGTTCAAAACACCGACGACCAATAGATTAGGTAAATTATTTTTTTAATGTAATTTAGTTATTATTAAGAACAAATCGTCTATAGCAGACCGACTCTTCATCTCGTTGTCATCTACTCCCTCTGTCTCTTTTTAGATGTCACTAGGGAACGTGTTTGTGAGGGAAACACGATTTTTGTCAGGGGTCCGCAAAAGGGGTACCCCAATCAACGCAAACAAATAGGGTAAACCTAGAACACCGGTTAATAACAGACCTAACTAGTCTAACCCCTAAAAAGCCGACCCCCCGAGGCCTACGACGCTGGCCCACCGAGCCGAGCCCTCCAAGTCAGGCCTCAGGCGCACGCTCGTTTTCCGTCTCGCCCGAGCCCTCCAAGCCAGGCCTCGGGCGCACGTTCGTTTTCCGTCTCGCCCGAGCCCTCCAAGCCAGGCCTCGGGCGCACGCTCGTTTTCCGTCTCGCCCGAGCCCTCAAAGCCAGGCCTCGGGCGCAACGCTCGTTTTCCGTCTCGCCCCGAGCCCTCCAAGCCAGGCCTCGGGCGCCGATCGTTTTCCTCGTCTCGCCCGAGCCCTCCACGTCAAGCCTCGGCAAGCGCTCCACTACCCTTCGAGCCCCCACAGCCGCCGAACACCACACCTCGACCCCCACGTCGGGGACCTCGAAGCCTCTCTGGCACAGCGGCCTATCCCTCGAGACGCGTATGCCTCCCTCGAGCGGTGCAGACATCGGATGCCAGCCCCATACCGCGCACTTAATTCATCCACCTACTCCAGTCACGTCCTCTGTAACACAACGGTGCCACAGTGGTCCGGGGCAGAGTCATGCTCTCGTTTTCCACCACAAGTATGGGCGAAAGGCACCAGTGAAGCACTGTTAACCCACGCCCTACACTGTGGCACGTCCAAGCCTCGCTCGAGGCCCAGATGCCTGCCGATCAATCGATTTTCACGGGACTTGCCCATACCTGCGGGGACTCGAGCCCCCGTAGGCGCCGCCTCGAGGCCGGCTCCACGCCCCTCGAGCCCTAACTACTTTCATGCTATTGGAGGACAGGTACCCCAAGATCTGGAGGGACCCCGCCGCGTCCTGTACGTTCCGGATGGGCGCTGTATGGCTTCCACCTCGCCGCGCCTCCACGTCCGCGCCCAGGATGGAGGCCACGCTTAAGGACGCTTCAACAGCAACGCCCACGTCGGCTACAATGTCTTCGACAAGACAGGGTCCTACCCTTCTTCGTAAGGGACACAACACCCCGACACCTGTAATACCCTTGTGTAACCCTGGCCTCCCCTTGCTCTATAAAAGGGGACACCAAGGCCCTCATTCCTTCGACGGGAAAAAAGACACGTTAAGACACAAGTCCACACACACAGAGTCCAGACTCCGGTCCACGCTCACTGAGCTTG
Source organism: Coix lacryma-jobi var. lacryma-jobi (assembly GCA_009763385.1). Classification (NCBI taxonomy): domain Eukaryota; kingdom Viridiplantae; phylum Streptophyta; class Magnoliopsida; order Poales; family Poaceae; genus Coix; species Coix lacryma-jobi. The sequence continues at coordinate 82,097,233 of CM019828.1, read as the reverse complement.
TATTCGCCCCTGTACAAGCACTTAGGTGCAAGTAATACAAGAAATCCTCCCCCCGCTGGACGTAGGGCCTTCTTTGCCCGAACCAGGATAAATCCTTGGTCCCTCTTGCATCACCATCCAGGAAGAGAAGCACGCGATCATATTACTCGTTGGTGTCATACCCCCGTTTCGAAACACCGACAGTTGGCGCGCCAGGTAGGGGCCTTCGCGTGTCGAGTCAGTTTTCGCCGTTTCCTGGATGGCTGCTTCGACTCCTTCGTTCTCTGCCGGTGCCGTCATCTGGTTCGGGAGCCTCGAGTTCCTGGCCACTGACAACGGCAACGAGCTGACCTTGCTCTCCACGGGGCCCGAGTGGAGGGCGTGCGCGCCGCCACGTGCGAGGAGCATGGCACGTCGCCCACACCATCACGCGTCGCCACTCCGTGAGCGGCGCCGTCGTCATCATCGTCGCCCAGGCACAGGCGGTGCCGGTGGCATACACCCACTTCCCCGCGGCCGGCGCGGAGTTCCCAAGGAGGAGCTTGCCGGCGCACGGCCGGAGACTTCCCGGGCGCGCCCGCGCCCGCCCAGCGACTTCGTGTTCATCATGCGCACGGACCAAGAGCCAGGCCAGAGGCCTCCGAGCCGTGCACCGTCGACGCCGCCCAGCCTCCTCCCGCACGGGGTGTACCGCGCTCGACGCCGGCAGTTCCCGTTCGGCCTCGACAGCTCCGCGGCGGCCTTCGCCCGCAGCTCAACGAGCGCAGTCAGAGCCGACAGCCGGCGGAGCAGGAGGAACGCCCGGGCATGCTGCTGCAGGCCATGGCCAACCTGGAGATTGCCCACCCCGCACGCGTCGACCGTGGCCTCTCACGAGCCGTCGGGCCACCTCGTCAAGCCACCTTCGGGAGTGGTACGCTGAAAGGTCCTAAATGGCTAGAGGGGGGGTGAATAGCCTAATAAAAATTCTACAAAACACTTAAAGCAACTAGTTAGACAATTACAAAGCGAAGCTTTTTGCTCTAGCTCTACTAAGTGTTGCAAGCCACCTATCCAACAATTCTAGTAACCTATAATCACTATGTCACACAAAAGATATGTTACTACTCTCTAAAATAATGAGTTAGCAAGAAATAATTACTTCTAATTAGAGAGCTACTTCTAGCAACAATATCTCTACACAAGTGATAACAAAAGTAATGCAAGGATAGAGAGATGTACCGACACCGGGAAGAGACAATCAATCACAATAAGAAAATCAAGAAACTTCGGGAGAAGTACAAAGAGGCAAGAGACACAAAGATTTTCTCCGAGGTTCACGTGCTTGCCGGCACGCTACTCCCCGTTGTGTCGACCAACCACTTGGTGGTTCGGTGGCTAATAGGTGTTCACAAACCTAGCTCAACACTTGAGCGCCACAAGAACCGACCCACAATGGAGGTAACTCAATGACACGCACAATTTACTAGAGTTACCTTTTGGCTCTTCGCCGGGGAAGGCACAATACCCCTCACAAATCACCGGGAGATGGCCACGAACAATCACCACTCGTGCCAAAACTCCCCTCTCCGCTGCTCCAAGCCGTCTAGGCGGGGCAACCACCAAGAGTAAAGAGAATACCGCAGCAACAACAATCCCCAAGGCCACTAGATGCAAACTCACAAGCAAATGCACTTGGATCCACTCGATCTCACTTAGATTCACGCTATCAAGCAAGGAGATGAGTGGGAGGGAGTAGATCTTGCTCAAGAGGATGTTCAAGAGGTTAGAAAGTCAAGAAGAACCCCACTAGCCGGCCACCACCTATTTATAAGAGGGGGAAGAAGACAACAAGTCGTTCCCCCTTTTCCGAGCTTCTGCGACTGCGGTCGGTACTACCGACGCCAGGTCGGTACTACCGACCACAAGGCCCGGTACAACCGACGGCACAACTTATGACCGTTGCACACAGCGTTGACCAAAACGAACAACCGACTCCAGGTCGGTACTACCGACAGTCGGTAGTACCGAGGTTATGGCGGTACTACCGCCAGGCCAAAATCGGCGCGAACAGAGAGCTTCTGCGAAAAACAAGTTACTACCGACCTTGCGTCGGGTACCACCGCGGGCGGTAGTACCGAGGTTATGGCGGTACTACGCCAGGCCATTTTCAATTCTACACAGAGAGCCTCGCGAAACCCTTTAGAGCCACGGTACCACCGACCCTCTGGTCGGTACCACCGCCGGCGGTAGTACCGAGGTTATGGCGGTACTACCGCCAGGCCATTTCAGACTCAACACAGAGAGCATTGCAAGCAGCCCCCTTGGGCGGTACTACCGACCCCCTGGGCGGTACTACCGACCACACACAAGAAAACTTTGTTTTCTTCTCTGTGTTGATCCAAAACACTTCCAACCCTTTCTCCTTTGCAAAAGTGCTAACACCAACAAGTGTACATCATCATGTGCATGTGTGTTAGCATTTTCCAAATAATTTCCAAAGGATTATAAGTTAGCACACTAGGTCCTAATGCATATGCATGTATGAAATCACCTAGTGGCACTTGATAACTGCGATCACCGAGATAGTCCCCTCTTGATAGTACGGCTATCTATCCTAAAACACTCACACCCTCTATGGTGTCTTGAGTGCCAAAACAAAATCCCTATTTTACCTTTGCCTTGATCTCCGTAGGGGTTTTGCTTTTCTCTTCTTCTCTTCCCAAATGTGGAGCACTTGATCCATCTTTTGGTCATCACCACCAATACCATGATCATCATCTAGCTCCCGCACTGGGTGTGTACCAACCTCGCTCATAAACACTTCATGACAAGGTTAGTACTCTAGGTGACATCAATTATCCAAAACCAAACAAGGACTTTCACCTGGTTCATCCCGCGGAGCTCCTCGACCGTCCTCTCGACCCCTGCGCGACGAACAAGGAAGAGTGAGACTGCGGCGTAACAAAAACTTCGAGACCCAAACAAGAACAAGGTGTAAGCCTCACCGTCGCAATGTTGCCCCAATGCGGCTAGATCGCTGGTCAGGCCCTCAGCACGCTGCTCAAACCTGCGCTTCTCGGCCAACATGAGGAGCCTCTCGGACCTAAGGTCCTCGATCTGCCGGCCCGCCTCCACAAGGGCCAGATCCTTGCGGATCACCTCCTGCCGCGCCGCCCCCTCGGCAGCTCGGGCGGTGGTGGCGACACCAATCTCGGCGTCTTCGGCCTCTTTTCTCGCCGCCTCCGCTGCGGTTCGGGCGGCGGCGGCCTCGCCACGGGCGTCAGCGGCCTCCTGTTTCGCCGCCTCGGCTTCAGCCCGAGCGGAGGTGGCCTCGCTTCGGGCGTCCGCGGCCTCCTTCCTCGATGCTTCGAGAGCGGCGGCGGCCTCCTCCTTGGATCGAGCGACCTCACCTCGAGCCGCCCGGACCTCCGCCTCCGCCTCGTTGAGCCGGCTCGCCATTTGGGCGTTCCGGCTCAGCTCAGCGCGGAGATCTTGAAGCTCCGCCTCAGCCCTCGCGAGGGCGACGACACCTGTGCGGACCGGCCCGCCTCCTCGGAGCAGGACCGCTCCGCCTCCGCCATGAGCTCGGCCACCTCCCGAAAGATGGCCCGCACCTCGCGCGGAGCCCCCCGCTGGACCGATCGCTCGACGTGGACCATGGCAAGGGGCGGGCTTGGCGCGTCAGGAAACGGCCATACTGGTCGGTCGAGCTCGATGTCGGGCTGATCCTCCTCCGTCCCGAGCTGCCCCAGCTGCGGCCCGCCGCCCGACGGCACGGGCCCCGGCTCTTCCCTGGCCAGGCCCTCCTGCGTCTCGTCAGCACTGGTCGGCGCCTCGGGCGCCTCCACCATCGGCAAGCCCGCGGCGAGGGGCGGCCCTTGCTCCAGCTCGTTCAGGAGGTCCTCCACCGTCGGGGCCTCGAGGGGCGCGGTCTCCTCGGCCCCAGAACCGGCGGGGCCGTGCTCGCCCCAGGCGCTTCCCCCGGAACGACCGTTGTAGCGGGGGGAGGGGTGGCGCTCCCGACAGACGCCATCGCAGGAGGAGAAGGGGGAGGCGGCAGCGCCTCAGTAAGCATGGTAGCGGCGGGCTCGATGCCGTGAGCTGAGGCCCCTGCAATACGAGATGACATTGATATCAGAATCAAGAGGAATCCTCGACCCCTGCGGTCGACGGCGACGGCCTCACCAAAATTCGCGACGATCATCTGACCACCTCGAGCCATGGCAGCTCGAGCCTTCTCCAGCCAAGCGGCTTCTCTAGCGGAGGAGGGTGCCATAACTCGAGGTGCTTGTGCCTCGACGGGGCTCGAGGCCTTCGCCCGCTTGGACGCAGCAAGGTCCACCTCCGGGTAGGAGCGCTTCCCCCTGAGAGACCAGAGATGGCATGCATCATCAAAAGTAAAGAGGTCAAGCCTCGCTGCCGATGAGGTCGAAGAAAATTACTCACCCAAAGCGGCGGCTGGGCTTCTTCCCGGAATCGCCGGACCCACTCGGGGGCTTCGAGCCCACCCCACGGCCGAGAGCCCTGCGCCTGGGCCATCTCCGCGGGGCTGGGATGGGGGGAGGGCTCCCGACGCCTCCCGTGGCTTGACCTCGAGGGAGAGCCCTCCTTCCGCCCCACGTCGCGGGAGGGCGACCGTACCTCCCTCGTGCTGTCGTAGTGGCGCCCGCCCCGGCGCGGGCTCCGGGACCCGCTCCGGCGCTCGCGCTGGCGGTCGCGCCCTCCCGCGTCCGCTTCTGTGTCCCGGCGGCGGTGCGGCGACGGACTCCAGGGACGCTCACGCCCCTGGTCACGAGACGCCCGGGGGCTCCCTCCCCGAAGCTCGTGATGGCGCGGGCTCGACGCCTCCTCCTGACGCCCGCTCCTCCGCGGGCTCGACGGCGCCCTTGACGGCTCGCGGCGGTCGGGCCCGAAATCCTTCTCGACCTGTCGGCCGCTTCTCGAGGCCCGGCCCTTCTCCAGACCTCCCGCCTGGGCTGGCGCGGGGGGTGGCCTCCGTTGGTGCTGTGGCGGAGGCGCTCCGGGTTCGGGGCTTCCTCACGACCGGGGGCACGTCCGCCGCGGAGCTCGACGGACCTCGGGCCCCGACGAGGAGGGGGGTCGGCGCGCCCGCCGCGGCTGGTCTGCGTCCCACGCGGTCCCTTCGCCGGGGGGACCTCCAGCATACCCTCCTGCACAGAGGAGCGGTCAGCCCTGTCATCGACGACCCCGCGCGCCTCAGGCGCGCATCCATCCCCTCGTCGTCGCTCTCCTCCTCATCACCGCTCTCCTCCTCCGAGCTCGAGGAGCTTTGCTCGGGGGACCCATCTCCAGGCTGACGGTTGCGACGAGCCTTCGCCAGTCTCTGCTCCCGAGCCAAGCGACGCAGGTTTTTGTTTTTCTCTTTCCTCTTCCTGGCATCCTTGCTCTCCTTGTCTTTCTGAGCAGAGAGGCGCCTCACCTCACCGGGGCCTCGACGCACGACAAGTAAACGCCCCCTGAAAAAGGAAGAAGCGTGACGAGACAAACCACAAGAAGAATGCAAAAGGTTCGAAGGGGGAGAAAGGGGGAGGGGGCTCGGAACAGCTCAGCTCGAGGGAGGCTCACCAGGTCGAGACACCCCTCGTCGGGTGCCATGGCGACCAGGTGGGTGTACTCAGGGATGAACGGCCCCTGGATCGTGATTGACACCCGGGAGACGCCCTCGTTCCGGGACAGCCTCTCCTCGGCCATCCTCGATCGATTAAGCGCCTCGAGTTTGGCCTCCGGCCCCATCTCGTGCATAAGAAGGGGGCGGTCCGCCAGCGAGAGAACTCTTCGCTGGTGGAACGCCCAAATGACCGCTTGCACGGTCAACTTCTTCTCATCCACCAGCGTCTTCATCATCTTCATCAGCGGGGCCAGGTGGTGTTGCCTGTCCGCCGCGACGCCCCAGGTCCACTTCTCCAGGCGTTGAGCGAGGACCCTGCCGGTGTACTGCGGAAAGAGACCATCTTCATTCCGCAGATAGAACCAATGGTCGTCCCACCCGGCCTGGTTGGTGGAAAGCTTGTATCGCAGGTATTCACGGGGGACGTTGGCCGACGAGGTCCCAGCCCTCGCAGTGATGGCAAGGGAGCCCATGCGCACGAGCCGCCTCCCGCTGGGCTTTAGGGCCTTGATGAAGAGCTCGCCCCGGAAAGAGATGGACGAACATCTCCTAGTGCGGCTCCATCTTCAGGTACCCTCGCACACCGCGACGAATATGGCGGCGTGCGAGATGGAGTTGGGGGAGAAGTGCTGCAGCTCCACCTCGAAGTGGTGGGCCAGCCCCCGCATGAAGCGGCTCGGCGGGACGCCGAGCCCCATATGGTGGTAGCGCGTGAAGCTCACCACGTACCCCTCCGGCGGGTGCGGCTCCCGGTGCTCCGCCGACGGATAAACCCACCACGCGGGTCCCTCCTCCGGGTTGGGGCGCAGAAGCCCTGGGCCACCAACGAGTCCATCTCGCTCTGCGTCACCTTCGACGAGCTCCAGTCTTCGGCCAGCAGCACTTGTGTCTGGGCGGCCAGGGCGGTGGCGCGGCGCGGACCCGAGCAATGGACGGGCAGCCGGAAAATCCCCAATCAACTAGCTCGAAGGAGAGGGCGCGTGAAGGCTACGGCGGCGGTGAAGGCAAAGGCAAAGTAAAGGGTTCCTTTTCCCTTTCTCGATATTTATAAGGGGAAACCCCGACGGGCGGGGTCTCCCACGACGTAAAAAGGTAACCGCATAGCATTTAATGCGCCCACCTAACTACGTCTCGAGCCGGATGCAGGGAACACGCGGCAGCTCACCGTTCGCTCAACTGCCGGGGCCCTCTGCGGCCGCCGCTCCGACTTCGCGCCCGCCGCCCTGGCGCCACGATCTCCACTCCCTGGCGGTTTCCGCTAAAAAGGCGCGCCCAACGGGCAGAAGGATTCCAAGTGACGAAGGCTTCTTCCGGAAGTAAAAAACGGGCCCCGGCCCTAAGTCTCGAAGCAGCGAAGGCTGGCCCTCGAAAAAGGTTCGACAGCCGGCTTCGAGCACCCAAAAACGGGCCCGGCCCTAAGTCTCGACAGCAGCGAATGCTGGCCCTCGAAATAGGGTTCGACAGCCGGCTTCGAGCACCCGAGTCAGGGACACCAAGGGGCGCCATTCGCGGGCATCACTCGAGGGCCAAGCCCTCGAGGCCCCTCACGTGTATCCAAGGCGGGGAGCTCGACATGCAGTGAGATCCCCTCGGAGGGAGGCATCGAGCCACCGGGTCCTATCGAATGGACCCGGCACTCCTGCAGACTGAGCACCATGCTTTATGAGACCGCCTTCGGGCCACAGTCGACCCCTATCGAACGGGGCACGAGCTCTCACTTGGATTCCCCGTTCCCAGCTCACCGGGAACCTCGATACTCGCCCACTCGGGGTATAAACTAGCATCCCCCCTCGCATCCGATCGCAAGGACTCGCGGGATGACAAGCCAGGGCAACCGGTGCGCCGGACAGCTCGAAATAGCCACGCGCTTCTGTTCAGCCTGGCACCCCTCGACGAAAGAGGGTCTAAAAACTCGGGGGCCTGACACCCCTGAACCTAAAAAATCGCAACTAAAACTCGCAAAAAGCCCACTAGGAAGTTCTAACCACTCCCCTCGTGCCTCGGGGTCTACACCCGCGGTAGTCGCTGCTAGCTCGCACGCCACCCACGGAATCAAATCGACGAACCCAACCCTCTTCCAGTTAGCTAACCCACGAGATCCCAGTCGGGAGCCCCTGCTCGAGTGCAAGCACTCGAGCAAGGGCTCGGGCTACTGTCAGGGGTCCGCAAAAGGGGTACCCCCAATCAACGAAACAATAGGGTAAACCTAGAACACCGGTTAATAACAAACCTAACTAGTCTAACCCCTAAAAAGCCGACCCCCCGAGGCCTACGACGCTGGCCCACCGAGCCGAGCCCTCCAAGCCAGGCCTCGGGCGCACGCTCGTTTTCCGTCTCGCCCGAGCCCTCCAAGCCAGGCCTCGGGCGCACGCTCGTTTTCCGTCTCGCCCGAGCCCTCCAAGCCAGGCCTCGGCGCGCACGCTCGTTTTCCGTCTCGCCCGAGAGCCCTCCCGCCCAGGCCTCTCGGGCGCACGATCGTTTTCCGTCTCGCCCGAGCCCTCCACGTCAGGCCTCGGGCAAGCGCTCCACTACCCTTCGAGCCCCCCACAGCCGAACACCACACCTCGAGACCCCACGCGGGGACTCTAGCCTCTCTGGCACACAGGCCCCTATCCCTCGAGACGCGTTATGCCTCCCTCGCGCGTTGCAGACATCGGATGCCAGCCCCCATACCGCGCACTTAATTCATCCACCGACTCCAGTCACGTCCTCTGTAACACAACGTGTGCCACAGTGGTCCGGGGCAGAGTCATGTCTTCGTTTCACCACAAGTATGGGCGAAAAGGCACCAGTGAAGCACTGTTAACCCACGCCCTACACTGTGGCACGTCCAAGCCTCGCCTCGAGGCCCAGATGCCTGTGATAGATTCAATCGAGTATTTGGACGACTGCCCCTATAATCGCCGGCGCGGGAACTCGAGCCCTCCGTAGGCGCCGCCTCGAGGCCGGCTCCGCCCCTCGAGCCCTAACTACTTCATGCTATTGGAGGACAGGTACCCCAAGATCCGGAGGGACCCCGCCGCGTCCTGTACGTTCCGGATGAGCGCTGTCGGCTTCCACCACCTCGCCGCGCCTCCACGTCCGCGCCCGAGATGGAGGCACAGCTGCTTCAAGGACGCTTCAACAGCAACGCCCATGTCAGCTACAATGTCTTCGACAAGACAGGGTTCCTACCCTTCTTCGTAAGGGCACAATACACACCCCGACACCTGTAATACCCTTGTGTAACTCTGGCCTCCCCTTGCTCTATAAAGGGGACACCAAGGCCCCTCATTCCTTCGGCCGGGAAAAAAAGACACGTTAAGACACAAGTCCACACACACGATTCCGGACTCCGGTCCACGCTCACTGAGCTTGTATTCGCCCCTGTACAAGCACTTAGGTGCAAGTAATACAAGAACATCCTACCCCCCGCTAGACGTAGGCCTTCTTTGCCCGAACCAGGATAAATCCTTGTCCCTCTTGCATCACCATCCAGGAAGAAAGCACGCGATCATATTACTCGTTGGTGTCATACCCCGGTCAACCGGTTTCGAAACACCGACAATTTTATGTGAATCTATTTTGAGACGGAGGCAGCAGTTATTATTATTAAGACAGCGGTGAGCTATTCCGTGTTTTTTGCTCGGCATAGAAAGCGAACGAGGCTCGCTAGACAAGGTCCATGTGAATCGCACCCAACGGGTCGGGGTGGGGCCGTGGGGAGCGCGGGATAGTGGGGGTGTGAGTACAGATAGCGAGCGAAATCCCTGTTGAAAGCAGATTTCTCATAAAAATCTATATTCCGGGCTACTTGACAGATTTATATAAATATATTTTTGTAAGACTCATGCTATTTATTTGTTGATTTTTTTTCTCTAAATTTGTCATATTTCTATACATTTGATTGTGCTTTACGATTCGTGCTACAACTGTCTTCCAGGTCACATTTATAAAAAGAATCTGACAGATATAACTATATAAAATTTATATACAGATAATTACACACTCTCATTTTACAATTAATCTAATATACTTACTTAGTACAAGAAATGCTAGTATAGAGAGTTAGTCAACAGGTTCAAATTATTTGATTCCTCAAATTACAAGACTCGCTTTTTCTTTGTGGGACAGATGGAATAGATCTTAGGAAGCAGTGTTCGCAGTCTGTTGTGGTAACGTGTACAAACGTTCAATGAGGTAGCGAGTAGCGACGTTCAACGGCTCATGGTGTCCGCAATGCTCCAGTCCACCGTGTATCGCTGCCGGCTGCCATGCAGGGTCATATAGCTTCACATACCCGTACGTGGAGGAGAGAGATGATGAGACGGTGGCTTCACAATTGTCATTATGACTTGTAAAAAGCCATATTTGTCTCGTTTGGCTAAAACAGAGGTGAGATCTGAACACGCCCACGAGCCTTACTAGACAAGGCCTGGGCAGAGATCCTGCTGCGTAGAAAAAAAATTCTCAACCCAAACCCGGTTTGAAATGTTTATTTTAGCTGTTTTACACTATAAATTGTGCGGACGGCCCGCCCAGGCCCGGCTACAAGCCCGACTCGCTCAGTAGACGGTAATGGACGACGATTTTTTTTTGCTCAGACCGCAAAATGCTCAGCTCTAGCAGAGATGCACTTGGATAACGTTGTAGCAAAAAAAAGTTGGCTCGAACCGTATAGGGCTCATTTGGCAGAGTTGTGCTCCCTGATTCTCTAGTTTACTTCCTGATTGGGAGAATTATGTGGAAGGCCTCGAAAAAACTCGGTTTAGGTATCAGGCCTTTTCTTTTTCGAATTTGGGTGAAACACCCTGAAACAAAATTTTCTTAGGTCGAAGGCCTTCCGTCCATTTTCAGCACTTGACGGTGTTAAGTAAGGGACAAAAGACGATTTTAACCCCCCCTGAGTCAAAAAAATAAAATAAAAATAATTCCGATTGTTTATAAGATTTTGAGTATATGTATATATTTATATTATTCTCAGTAGTAAAAAAATAAAATATTTTTTTCACTACAGAGAATAATATAAATATATACATATACTCAAAATATTATAAACAATCGAATCCTTTTTTATTATTATTTTTTTAACTCAGGGGTAAAATCGTCTTTTTATCCCCTACTTAACACCGTTAAGTGCTGAAATGGACGGAAGGCCTTCCACCTAAGAAATTTTGTTCCAGGGCCTTCCACCCAAATTCGAAAATAAAAGGGCCCGATATCTAAACCAATTTTTTTCTTGAGGTCTTCCACATAATTCTCCCTTCCTGATTCTCTGATAAAGTGATTCTGTGGTTGAAAGTGATCCACTTTATTTTTTTAGCATAAACTCTTAAAATTAGGATGGAGAATCACTCCACAGAATCGGAGAAAGCTAATTTTTTCAGCTCTCAGCCTTTTTTGTTCATTTCGGAAAATCACTTTACAGAATCGGCAAAGAATCATTTTTGCTGAAAAATACATTTGACAGCTAGAAAGTGATTCTTCCTGAGAATCCGTTTCGCGGAGCGCTCCCAAACGGCCCGTAGGAAACTCGGGATGGACCAGTACTGAATCAATTGATGTGATAATCAAAGAAGCAATTTTCTTGTGAATAAGAGTGGTGGATGTTATGGTCTCCCGAGACCGAGACTGAAACACACGGATCGACAACGCTTCTAAGACAAGAGATGTCGTCTGATGCATGGCAGGAACAATCGCGCTAGAAGTTAAGTAGTCACAATATAATTTTATACAAGAAAAAAACCAGCGGTTCGTATACATACTAAGACTAGGCGCAGTGGAGAACTCTACTGCGTCCGCTATCTTGTATAGCGTGCAAAATCCGCTGCAGCGCGCGGACCGCTAAACGCCACGGTACCATTCCGCATCCGCTACGTATACCGCGCTAGCGGACTTCCTTTATGCTGCGCTGGTCCCACCACGAGAAGCCGCAGAGCGCATGCGCGAGCAGTGCCGCACTGCACTGCAGCGCGGCACGGGGCAGCGTGGGAGGAGAGTGAGACTGCATAGTGGCGGGCCCCACTATTTCATTTAGTTAAATAACGTTATATCTTACAAACCGAAAATCCAAATTAAATTCCGATTGCATCATTGAGTTCGTTGCAATTAATTCTTCAAAAATAGATCTCTCATGGATATATTTAAATAAAGTGATAAGTGGGTCCACAGTAGATAGAGGATGATATAGAGGATGGATGGATGCGGGAGAAATGAATATAGAGGGAGAGAATCTTGATGACTAGACAGTATAAAGGATGGAAATAGAGGAACGTGAGTGCGAATAGTCTAACATACATACATACACAGTACATACATGATACATGCGGGGTCCATTTTGCCACGTCATACGAGAAGGGAGAAGACGGCCGTCGCGATTGCTGCTGCAGTGAGTAGGGCAGTCTCCAGGCCGGCTGGGGGCGCCGTTGGCGGCTGGGCGACCCTCGCAATATATGGAAACGACGGCCAGAAGAAGGGTGATCGCCGCTGCCATGTGGACGACGAGGGCGACAGGATCGTCAGATGCTGGAGAGTCGCTGCGGGCCTGGCGGCAGGGGGTAGCGGCTGACGAGCGCGCAACAGGAGAGCATCAGAAACGCCATGGCGCGAACAAGCACGGCGTCCATGTTTTGTTATCGCTATATACTACTCCGTACGTCCAACGTGTGTACGTGTCGATCGGCGACGACGCCGAGCCAGGCTATATATAGCCGCCATATAGGCATGCGATGACGTGGGCTTCAGGCGTCCAAATAGTAAACAAGAGGTCGGGTTCAGATGACGTGGGCTCCTCGGGGACTCAGCTGGCACTCGTCCTGTGTCTGTTGTACTCCTTCCGTCCAACAAAACATGCAACTATGGGTTCCGTACCACCAAAATTAGTTTACGTTTGACCAAATTTCTAGTAAATACTATTCACATTTAGAACTTCAAATTAATTTATTTAAAAAATACATTTCGTAACGAATCTAATGATATTTATTTGATATCATAAATATTAATATTTTTTTATCTATAATTAATCAAACTAGAGATACTAAACCATGACACTGTGCTAGAATTACATGTTTTTATGGACAGAGGGAGTACATATCTCTTCTAGTATATAATTCTATATATATACTCCGTACACGACAATCTCCGTTGTTATATATCAGCGCAAGAAACCTGCTTTATTTGTTGGGAACTTATGCTAGGAAAACCAGGTTCCCGTGGAAACTATGGAAACTCGCACGTGGATCGCTGAACCTGATTTCCATAGCATATGTTCCCTTATTTGTTTAATGTTTATTACCCTGCCTGTAATATTCCGTTCTGACGTACTGTAGTACGCATCTACATTCCCCAGTGCCAAAGTGGACAACTCCCGCGGGCGCTGTGTATTCGAAACGAGGGGTAGCCAGAATTTGAATATACTCCCTGAATCGCTTCTAGATATCGTTTAGAATAGCGACATAGTCTCTAAAGTATACCAGTTATTTTTTTGAAAAATATTTGTTGTAAAGTGATATACGTATACTTTTATGAAGTACTTTTCAAGACAAATTTATTTATATGATTTTTACATCTCTAAATTTAATAATTTAAAAGTTATTAATAATTTATATTTTCAATGTTTGACTCAAACCTTATAAAAAATGACATCTATTTTCGATACAAAGGGAGTATGCATTTATAAGCCGACAACAATCGAATACATACATAGTAATAGTATAGATAATATCCTAATAAATGTTTATTTTACTATATATATAAAAGCTAAAAAAATCGTGAATATCATACAAACAAAAAAAGGCAAAATTTAATTAGTACTAGGTCTCTTCCACTCAATCAATTTAATTCTTGGCTACAAAAATATCACGATAATAATAAAAATAAAGGAGATAAAAAGGAACATAAAGATTAGTCCTGAATAATATCAATGCAGTAACGAACGGTGGACAAACAAGCAAAACATTAATTATATTTGTTAATTACTGGTCATAGAGTCGTACTTGTATAGAGAGAACAAACAAAAAAAAGGACAGTAGAAAGACTTATCCTAGATACGGAGTACATAATATTGAAGAAAACAAGCAATCAAAGCATTAATTAACATAATTACCTTCATCTCTAATAGTTTGGAAAAATGACTTGCTATCTTTATTTTATTGGAAAAGAAGAAAAAATGTTCTCCAACAGATTGGTCTATGACTTGCTAAATTTTCCAAGTTGGAATCGGAGGCAACCTACTTGGTATATTTACCAAGTCAGTTTCACTTGCTATCCGGCGTTCTTTCCTTTTTGCCACCGCCGCCACTTCTCCCGCACCTACTTTTCTATGTTTAGCATCTCCAATTGTTTGGAAAAATTGACTTGGAAAAAGTTGTCATTTAGCAACTTGCTAAAACTTTTGGCAAGTAAATTTTTCATGTATCTCCAATAGTTTAGTAAAAATAACATAGAAAAGTAGGCGCGGGAGAAGTGGCGGCGATTCCAACTTGGTAAAAATAACATAGAAACGCCGGATAGCAAGTGAAGCTGACTTGGTAAATATAGCAAGTAGATGGCCTCCGATTCCAACTTGGAAAATTTAGCAAGTCATATACCAATCTGTTGGAGAACGTTTTTCTTCTTTTCCCAATAAAACAAGGATAGCAAGTCATTTTTCCAAACTATTGGAGATGCTACTAAGCCCAATTTACCAAACTATTGGAGATACATGAAAAATTCACTTGCTAAAAGTTTTAGCAAGTTGCTAAATGATAACTTTTTAGAGCAACTCCAACGGTTTTGCAAATGGACTTTGCATTCTTATTTTTGCAAAAAAGTCTACAAAACTCCTATCCAACAGTTTGGCAAATGAACTTTGCATTTTTGTTAACTTGGCAAAATCCTGAGATGGATTGGCATGTATGCAAGCTCGCGATCGGCTTGACATTCCGTCTCGTGTACTACTCCTGCGCCACCGGGTTTTCTTTTTTAGATTTTGGCAAGTCAATTTTGCCAAACCGTTGGAGATAACTTTTTTTCTTCTCCCCATATTGATTTGAGAGTTGACAAATTTCATGTAATTTTGCCAAATAAAAAATGAGAAACCTTTTAGATTTGCTCTCACAAATCATTTTTCCAAATAAATTGAGAATGCTCAGGAGGGGCAGTTTGTGGAGGGAACCAACATCGTTGGGGATGCCTGGCCCCCTCAGTCCCTCCCTTCCTTCGCCACTATTCGAAACAACAGCCAACTAACTATGTTTTAACTTTTTAATAACAATGCAACTCAATCACCTAAGTTTTCAAACAGAAATATAAGAAATACAACTATACTTAGGCCTTGTTTAGATGGAAAAATTTTGCAAAATTTTTCCTGTAGCGTTTTCGTTGTTATTTGACAAACTTTGTCCAAATATGGACTACGTAGACTTCAAAAGATTCGTCCGACATGTACATACTAAAGTACAATTAGTTATTTCTTTTTTTACCTATATTTAATGCTCCATGCATACGTCCGAACATTGATGTGATGGAAAATTTTGGGAAATAGGGGGAACTAAACAAGGCCTTACTGAAAAAAAAATTCTAAATACCTCTACAAATAAGTTTGGTGGCTAAATTATTCTGAAACATCTAGAGATGATATATAACAAAAATTTTGTTTATTGCAATAGCATGGAGATAAAATGAGTAGAATTAAGGCTGGCATTCAGGTTACTCAAAAATTTCGGATCGGGTAATTCGGGTATTCGAAATTGCTACCCGATTTTAGCACTAAAAAAGCACTACCCGAAATTTCGGGTACCTGATAATTCGGGTTCGGGTTTACCCGATATACCCGAAGTTGACAAACTAACTATTTTGGAATAATTCTATTAACATTTTAAAGCAAAAACATTGGCCCTTCAAATCACATCATGTATTTGTATCAATTAATAACAAATCAATTATGAAGCTAGTGTAGATCTACATTGAACAATACTAAATAATAAATTTCTATTGTAAGAAACCACTTCATTTCTTCATATTAGAAATAGAAGAGCAAATATTTGAGATATTCGGGTAACTCGGGTAGTTCGGGTACCGGGGAGCATTACCCAATCTACCCAAAGTAAATTCAGGTTTTTACAATTGCTATCCAATTTGTGATCGGGTACTTCAGGTTCGGGGATTGAGTATCAGGTACACTCACACCTGGTTGAAACTTGAAAAAAAAAGAGAGAGAGAAAGACAGAAGAAAAAAATAGAAAACCCACCCGCTAAGCACTAGTACTTTCCACCCAGCAAACCTGAGTTGGCCCGACTTGGTGGTCTGTAGTCTGTACTGCCGCTTGCTTTATGGGCTTTGTAGATTTGTCATTTGTGTTGATTAGCAACTTACTCCTCCATATAGGAAAAGGTAGTCGTTTTAGATAAGGTTTTGGTCAAACATTAGGAATATAAATCATAAATAATTTTTAAATTATTATATTTAAAATATAAAAGCTATAGATTTGTATTGATAAATATTTTCATAAAAGTATACATATATCATTTTTTAATAAATATGTTTTATAAAAACAAGGAGTTAAAGTTATACTTGGATAAACGTGTCGTTGTTTAAAACGACTTTCTTTTTCTATACGGAAGAAGTATATATAATAATCATTAATCAATAACATAGACGGCGGTAGTGTCGTCCGTTCTCTCTATGCTAATATACCAATAAGTCCATTGTAATCTTCGAGACCACTGTTTATCTATAGGATCTCCTAGAAATTTATAAGTCGTCTGCAGAGCTAGCGATTTAATTAACTTGTCCTGTTATGACTTGTTTAAATGCGCTTGAATCTACTTTAATCTAAATGTATTGAAGTAAATTGAATGCATGTATGTTGAGTAGATTGGGATGGAATTTAGTTTACTTTTCATCCACTCGAATTGAAGTCGATAGTGTATATAAACGAGACCTGAGACCTAGGTTGGAAATTAAACTAGTTCTACTTCAACACACGTAGATTGCATTAGATATAGGTATATACCTATTTGCAATGGCGGAACAAGATTGAAGGGGGGTCTGACCTCTTCTTCTTTCTCTATTTCTTTATTTTTTCTTCTTTTCTCCACATAATTTTTCTCTTATCTCTCTATTTTTTAATTGATATACCAGCTCTAGAGCGATTGGAGCCCTCCAAACCCCCTTAGATCTGTTCATGCCTATTTGACATGACTTCTTGCAGCTCTAGCTCTAGCTCTAGCTCCCACGCTAGCACCGCAGCAACATGTGTTTATAAACTATTTTCTCTCTCCTTGCAAAATAAAAGTAGAGCAAGGTGAAGTCATGATTCATGGTCCCTCCGAGCAAAACTCGAAAGAGTCTGACCAAACAGGACCTGCATCCAAATAAGACTTTATTGAAATAGAAAAAGTCTACTTAACCCGAACCTATTAAGGATGATCTACTTCACCATCTAAACTATAAAATGGTTTGTTCTACCTTATGAACTTTGTAAAAAAACAGTCAAATTACCCCAAAGCGGTTTTGGATGGTAATCGTGGTTATGTTTTGTTTCCTTTTTTTATTTATTTTGGCTGAAACTTTGAAAAATCATAGTAAATTACAGAAAAATCATAAAAGAAAAAAATCATTTTTTTTGGATTCCAAATGAGTAGATTTACACATTGAATATATAATATGGTATGCTTTAGTACAAAGTTTTTATGTAGATTTAGATCTATTTTTCCGTAATTAATTGGAATAATTCATAACTAGAATTTCTATGGCCCAATTATAGTGAAATTTTTATGGTGGCCTAGTTATTGTCTCATAGAATTGTAGTAAAATTTTTGTACTTATTAGATCATGTATAACTTAGTTATATATATTTATTTATAAATCTATAACTAAGTTACATGATTCAATGAGTATGAAACTTTTCTTACAATTCAATGAGACAATAACTAGACCACCATAAAAAGTTCACCATAATTAGACCACAGAAACTGTAGTTATGAATTATTTTAATTAATTACAGAAAAGAATAGATCTAAATGTACAACAAAAATTTTGTACTGAAGCATACTATATTATATATTCATTGTGTAGACCTACTCATGCGGAATTCAACAAAATTAATTTTTTATGATTTTTCTATGATTTTTTTTAAAGTTTTAGCAGAAATAAATAAAAAAGAAAAAGACAAAACCAATGTGACTATAACGAAAGCACCGTAGCAAAACTACCGTCCAAAACTGTCTTGGGGTAATTTTGACCGGTTTTGCAAAGTTTAGGAAGTAGAATAGACCATTTTATTGTTTAGGGGGTGAAGTAGACTACCATTAACAGGTTAGGGGTTAAGTAGACTTTTTTCTTATTGAAATACTACACAAAGAAAACTTATTAGTGTACATGAAGAAAAACCGAACCTGGATACTTATCTAATTCAGAGCTTAAGGTACTCCCAAAGCTTTGTTTTCTTTGTATTTAAACAACTATCTGTATATTAAAATCTTTCAAAAACAAAGTATTACTAATATCTGACAAACAAGGAAGATGAGCGGGATTCGCACTTCGAGGATGTATGAGGGCACAATTGCAGTTTCGCTCACGTTGGGTGGACTGATGATTTTTTTTGTTATTACTCCTGTCGTTTTAAATTAGTTATTTTGATTTTTATAAATTTATGGTTTTTATTGTATATTTAAGATATAGGGGGTGTTTGGGACTGCTCTGCTCCAAGTTTTTCAGCTTTGCTCTACGTTTTTTAGCCAAACGGTTTCTGCTCCACGCACGATGTTCGAGAAAAAAGTGTGGAGTTGTGAGAGCACCTAAAGAGGTACTCCACAAACTCCAGTTTTTTGTGGAGCTGCTCCAAGATGGAGTTCGCGGAGCAGAGTTCGTGGAGCAGTCTCAAACACCCCATAGTGTATATCTAAATATACAATAAAAAAAATATCTAGAAAAGACAAAAAGAATTATATTTTGAGATGGAGGAAGTAATTAAATCGTCATCTTCAGTTAGTCAATTCAATTCAGAAGATCGGCGAGTTGCGAGTTCGTTATATACCACCCCTGACCATGTCGTGTGGAACTTGGTTGGATCCACACGGTAATGAGAGGGAATGACATTCGTGAACCATCATTCATAGTCTTCATTAAAAAATATAAATTATATTTACTTTTTTAGATGCTGCATAGTTTTTTTCTATACATATATTTAGAAGAACAACTTATAATTGAATTGAATAAAGCAATACTGAGTTTATTAGATTGTCGTTTGGCAAAGCTTTTTATGATGAAATCTCATATCACTAAGATTTAGGGTCTGTTTCGTAGAAATCTATCTGATTCTCCATGAAAGCTGATTTTTTTATAAGAATTGATTTTGTGACGGAAAGTGATTATTTTTATTCTTTTCATAAACTCTTAAAATCGGCGTGGAGAATCACTTCACAGAATCAGTTGAAGCTATTTTTCAGCTCTCAGCCTCTTGGTTTATTTCAAAAAATCACTTCACAAAATCAGCATAGAATCGTTTTTCACTGGAAAATGTTTGGCACAGCTCTTGCTAGATTCAGCAGAAAATCAACCAGAAAATCAACTCTGAGAACTCTATCAAATTGGGCCTTAAGTCTTCGACTGCACTGATGTTTGCAATTAAGACTTATTTTTCTTACAGTACCATAGCGTATGCCATATTGAGATGTTTTAGCTTAGTTTGGTTTATCAACTTAAGGGCATGTACAACGGGTTGTTCAGAGCCGTCTGCGTGGTGTAAATTTTCTGGAAACAACCCTGGTAGAGGCAACAGACAGTGAGCCCGTCGTCTCGTGAGACGACGATGCGGGCTTGTGTTCCCATGCCAAATCGACGTCCTGACACCGTTGTACGCATTGCGCTGATGTAGCGACGTCTTGGATAGATCTCGTGCGGCATCGGCCGAAGGTAGGAAGCAGTTGGTGGAGCGAAGCAGGACCTACCCGTTGCCTTGACGTACGACACGAGCTCGCCACCGCCCTGCCAATGGCATGCCCTCTGCGACTTGCTCCGGCAGCTATTCCTCTGCTTCCTGGGTGACGGTGACGGTGACGGAGCTTCAACAAGCAAGATCTGGCTCTGGTTGTGCTACTCCCTGGGCCCTACCCAGCGGCCGATGCTGAGATCCACACGCCGACAACAGGACCGAGGAGTTCAACGAGCTCGCTCCTCCCTGGTGCCGCTACTCCCGGCTCTGCTGCCCCTCCATGGCCGATGACCGAAGGATGCATAGGCAAGGAACGGAAAGGCAATGCCGCACATGACCAGATTGACTAGTACCTAGTACCTAAAACAGATAAAGGTTTTTTTTTATTTTCCTTTATTTCTAACATGGGAACATATGTTATGCAAACTAGACTTATGTGCAAACTATGCGAACTCTAATCAAGACCACAAGAATAATGATATCTGATGACTGGTATTTTAGCACTCAAACCCCTCCACTCATGAGGGTGTTTTGCAACAGCCGAATAGAATGAGTAGGAGGGTTTAAGTGCTAAAATTACCAGTCATCAGATTAGATTCTTGTGGTCTTAATTAGAGTTTGCATAGTTTGCACAGAAGTCTAGTTTGCATAGCATACGTTCCCTTCTAATATTCCTTAGTGAGACTTGATGGATTAGTGAAGCCTTCCATTTTTTTGTCAGTCTATATTTTTGTGTGAGTTATTAAACCTTATTCACAAAGATATCTAAAAAATGTATTCTCTCTCTATATATAATTTATATTCATGATTTTATATTCATGTTTTTTATAATTTAATATATATATATATATGCTTGATTTGTTTTCTAACAAATAGTATATAAATATAATCCATAGTTGATCTTAGCTGCATAGCGAGTATTAAATAGCTTATAGACATTAAATAGACATAGGTTGTATGACTTGTCTTTTTTAGTTGTCTTTACGTTAGATTCGAGGTTATTATAGACGGTCTCTGTCGTAGGTTGAATATGCCCTAAGTCTCTCGTAGATACTCATATAGATAGAGCGCATGTGACATTGAGTTGAGCGTGCACGCACGAGTACATATGCTAGTGTTCTGTGAGCCAAATATAATGCCACATTGTTTTTCTTGCCGATGGGGATAGGATTTCTACAACAGCCTGAACAGGCGCCCACTCCTGCCACTTGGCGGAGAGGCTAACGGTGGGGCAGGAGTGTTTCATGGGCGCAACTTGAAATACC
Organism: Coix lacryma-jobi var. lacryma-jobi; assembly: GCA_009763385.1. Classification (NCBI taxonomy): domain Eukaryota; kingdom Viridiplantae; phylum Streptophyta; class Magnoliopsida; order Poales; family Poaceae; genus Coix; species Coix lacryma-jobi. Next base: position 82,076,483 of record CM019828.1, on the reverse strand, counting down.
TAAGAGCAAGGGTAATAAGTCCACCAGCAGCGGGCTGCTAGCAGACTCCATATCACTAATAGTCTTTCCTAGTAGCCCATGGTATACTAAGCTAGCTATTAGAGCAGGCTGTAAAGAAGTCAGACATTTATTATTTGCACATGGACACACCAAAGCACTGTTAGCGCGCAGGCGGAGGGGATCGCTAAGCGTCGGCCTTTTCGCCCGCCCGGGCTGTTAGCTGGCTTTTTGTTCTCGTACTCCACGCTTCAGCCGTGCGGTAACACAAACACCCGCTCCTTTCTCTCTCCTATTTTATCTCTCTTCCACGTAGGATTTTAATGACATGAATTCTTTTACAGTCTGCTGACTAGACCTTACTGTACTTGCTCTAAGTGGTAATGCCGATACAGAATACTCACGGAGACACGGGCATGGGCCATCGATGGCAGATGCGCTCCTAGCAGGCGGATGCTCACACGTATATAGATCTTAATATATATGCTGATTAGGCGGATCTAGGGGGCTGCTGGGGTTGCAGCCCCCCGAGCCTGATTCCTCCGTTAAATTACCATTGTTTAGATTTAAATCTGCATTAATCTCTAGCTCTAGCTCCGAGTCTTCATTATTTAGCCCTTCTCTTGTCTCCATCCTAGATCCGCCCCTAGCTGATTACATATAGGGTTTGTTTGTACACCATATAAGTTGTTTTTACAGCCAAAATATGTGAAAACCAAAATCCTAACAACATGCTTATTTTAATTTGTGTAGTTTCCAATTGGTCGCGCTTGTACCTACTAATCCAAAAAATTATATTAAAAAAACAAGAAGCTGAATCAGATCAGGTTTATTGTGATCGTGCGTTTCTCCTATATACTGTATATTTTATATAGCTTATTAGAAGCTGTATATCGAACAAAGCTGGGACGGCGCCTGCATCTCCATATATACGGACGGAGTAGTAGTACTTGCGTATATCAAATTTAACTCATGATACCATATGCATACAATACTAATTACCTCGGGTTGGCGTGAGCTTTACATGCATGTCTGCTTACCTCTGTAGTATAGGGCAACGGAATAGACGATCTGAAATGCGGCAAATAAAAGTTGTTCTCGAGTGACTATTGGGCTCAGAGCTTGTCGAGGCTCAAGAGGTTGGTAACTGCCGTAAGGGGGATTTTATAGTACACACTGCATCGGCCGAAAGCAACCAGACTGTAATAAAAACAAGAATATTTGCATCTCCGAGCATATCGTTTGCGCTGTACCCTCTTGGTCTCGTCCGGCGCCTGGTGTGCACGGATGCGTAATCTCTTTGGCAGTTTCGCATAGAGAGACTCGGCGGCGGCATTTGATATGGGCATTGTAACGTCCGAACCTTTTCGCAAGAAAACCAAAGGACAAACAAACCCTGTACGAGGCAATCGATCAACTTCCATAGTTTGCTTTGACTTATTATATGCATCGCTAACTTAGTCACTTTGGATGTAACATGTGATGGCATTATTTACCACCGGCCAATTCCGGTTCTGGGAGGCATGTGATTTCTCGTCCTGGGGGCTGGGGGAGTGACCCTGCGGCATCACCGTGCGTCGCCGTGTGCTCCATTCGAGCGGTTTTCTCTCCGTCGTTGTTTTTTTTTCCATTTATTTTTCTTTTATCCAGAAATAAATTCTCTTTATTTATCTTCGATCTCTGACTAGCATATCCGTATGTTGCAGGGAGATGTAGAATAACAGTTTCGTCAGCTTACCAACTCCTGCCAGTTATAATAAGCAGTTAGCCTTATTGAATTCCTAGATGTAATTAGGTTTGGCCGAACCTGCTTATTTCAGTCAAATTAATTAAATAAATATTAAGATACATACTTAAGGGTCCGTTTGGTTTTGGTTTTGCTTTTGCCTTCGGCTTTTGCCTCTAAAAGGCAAAAGTCTAACCAAAGGGGTGCTGTTGGAGACGGTTTTTTCAGAAGCAGATATTTTTTTAGTATATTTGTGAAAACTGCTTTTGACTTTTGACTTTCTAATTTCCAAAATAGGTGAAATAAAAATTCATAATTGTTTCAAGAAAAATAAAGCTAGAAGATGTATTTTATACTTGTTTAACTAAACATCTTCCAGCTTTTATACAACTCACATCCTACATTAGTTTTTCCATAGCTCACAGCTCACAACAGTTTTCTCCATAGTCACAACTCAACCAAAAAGACCCTAAATGTTAGCTACAAAAGATTAATCATGTATGAGAAATTGAATGAAGACTGACCCACCCAGTGTGCACTCGGTGTGAGGTTAAGAAAGCACTAGCGGAGCAAGAAATTATATATTGAGGGTGCCAGCCGGGAAAAAAACAACTTATAAAAACTGAGCGTGATTCAACCAATTAAATCTTTTGTGGTGATTATTTACGTTAAATCATTGACTTGACAAGGCTTGTGGTTGAGTGCTATGTGACATGCCCATTGAAAACAAGGGTGCAAGGCTCTTTGGTGACTTTGTCATAAATCTCGAGATCTACCTGTTTAGTGTTTCAGATATGTTTATAGTGATAATTTTATTTATCAGTTAATTATGTTTTGTACATAAAAGCATTGTGATGACATTCACGTTGGTTTTCAGTTTGACTAGGTTTCTAAAAACTATTAGTAATATTTATATCTCTAAATAAGTTTATTATGAAAATTATTTAATGATATATTAATGATACTAATTATGTACTATAAATATTAATATCTTCTTATAGATTTGATTACAATTAAAAATGTTTGACATTTTAGTAGATGAGAATGGCACTTTTTATTAGACAAAAGGAAAATAAAATATTAGTTGGTATATATAACAAAATTTTGTTATATTTTTTCACTAAATATAAATAAAAATTATAAGATTAGACTAATAAAAATTTTCGTTGGTATATGTTAGTGGGCCATGGCCCGTGTCAGCCTCCCTCTGGCTCCGCACTAAAGAAAGACCACAACATAAATGCTCGGGCTCGGGTGACCAGACCACAACATGAATGCGTGGCAATGGAAAAAGTTTTCCAACTCTAAAATTGTGATATCTTGCTAGATACATAAGGATACGTACTACTCCCTCCATTCAAAATTACAAATTATTCCAAAAATCTTAGAAATTCAAAGAATTTTTAAATTTAACTAAAATTATATAGAGAAACTAAAGATTTATGACATCAGCCCACACGGATTCAAGTTCCTCAATTCTTCGGAGGCGCACCATAGGAGGTAGGGTATACGTACATTTATAAGAGTGAGTGTGCGCTCGTGTATGTAAGGGTCTGTGGAGTGAGTATGCACTCGTGTATGTGAGGGTTTGTGCCTGTAACTGGATCTCGCAAAAGAAACAAGTACACTACGAAAATATAGCTAATAAAGAATCTAATAATGCTTAATTGATATCATAAATATTATCGTTTTATTATATAAATTTGAATTAAATTTGAAAAACTTTGACTCTCTCTAATATTCTTAGAATTAGAATGACATAAATTGGGATAGAGGAAGTAAGTATTACAAATCTATGATGGGCATTAGACTCTAAGGGGTTAGCACTCAGTAGGAATGGGGACGACAAACTGAGGACCAAAGAAGAAGGATTTTTAGAAATGAGGGTGATCAATAAAGCATCATAACAGTTTACAACATAGCGTAACGACGCACCTGCCCAACAAAAGACATAAGTGGTCTGAAAAGGAACATATTCAACATCCTCAAACAACATTGACTCAACATTCAGTATAGTCACATCTCTACAGACCCGCTCCAAAGGCTAAACATCCGATGTTGGTGGACTTAATGGATTCCAGCACATCTTTAGTGGTTGGACGGCTTCCAGCTCCTTCTTCTAGATGATCAGTGTCATCTTCTCTCTTGCTTCCCTCTAAACAGAGGCATCCATCCTCTCAGCGACTTGGTGATCCACAAAAAACTGTTTTTTCATCCCTAGTCAAACCTCCACCTGAAAACACAGATTATTGTGCATTTTCTATAAGCACCACAAGGAACCTGCGAAAATAACATTTTGTTATCAAATGTTTTTTATTAGCAATCCAAAGCTTAGCCACAAATTCATAAGACCAAACACCACAAAGATCAAGCACATCAGACAAAAAGCCCCAAAGAGCTTTTGCCACACAACAATCAAAAAAGACATTGTGAATAGTTTCAGGTTCATAACAGAACAAGCAAGTTCGGTAAGACACTTCCCTTCTCTTAGCCAAGTTGTCTCTAGTGAGCAATTTATTCTTGGATAACAGCCACAAAAAAATCTGGACTCTAGGGGGAATTTTCAACTTCCAGACTAAGTGTACAAAAATAGGCTTAACCCCATGATGATTAATGACATCATATAAAGATTGTACTGAAAAAAATTTATTGAAACTAAAACTCCATATTATTTGGTTTGACACCTTATTTAATTGTACATCCTCGATAATGTTAACCAACCCAATCCACATTTTCATAAGACACACTCCTTCTGGAGAGCATGAGAATCTCACCGTCCTAGACTTGTTGGATAATCTTACCCCCAAAGAAGGATAGAAGTGAAGAACAGGTGGATAAAGGAGAGAGAGTGTCACGATCTCTTTAATATTAGGGAGTCGGAAGTGGATTCTTGCAACGCTTCATATTTTATTTCCTAGAATCCTAGAATGTTCCCGCATGTCTTCCTATTCTATTCATGACCTAAACTAACAACGTGTGTGTATATCGGTTTATGTCTAACGATGGTATGATGTCCGGTTCTAAGACATATTTGTCGGTGTTTCGTACCCGGGGTATCACACCAACGAGTAATATGATCGCGTGCTTCTCTTCCTGGATGGTGATGCAAGGGGACACAAGGATTTATCCTGGTTCGGGCAAAGAAGGCCCTACGTCCAGCGGGGGGGGGAATGTTCTTGTATTACTTGCACCTAAGTGCTTGTACAGGGGAGAATACAAGCTCGGTGAGCGTGGACCGGAGTCCGGACTCGTGTCTGTGCGTGGACTCGTGTGTTGTGTCCGTCGTCCCGGATGAGGGCCCTAGCGTCCCCTTTTATAGAGCAAGGGGAGGCCAGGGTTACATGAAAGTATTACAGGTGTCGGGGCGTATGGTGCCCCATACGGAAAAGGGTAGGAACTCTGTCTTGTCGGGGCCACTGGAGCCGATGTGATTGTCGCTGTTGAGGCGTCCTTGGGTCGTGGCTTCCATCCTGGGTGCGGACGTGGTGGCGCGACAAGGCGGGAGCCGTACAGCACCCATCCCGGAATGTACAGTACGCGGCGGGGTCCCTCCGGGTCTTGGGGTACCTGTCTTCCAATAGCACGAAAGTAGTTAGGGCTCGAAGGGCGCGGAGCCGGCTTCGAGGTGGTGCCACGGGGGCTCGAGCTGACTACCACTAGCTAGAAATCATTCTCGCACTGTAGAAGGACTTGATTTCTTTACTTCTCCCAAGCAGAAAATTCTAGAGGATTTTAATTACATTGGTCTTGTTGTGCACAAGAAAATATAAATGGAAAGCTCTTACACTTGTAAATGATTACTGCATGTCCAAACAGCCCCCTTAGAGACTCTTTCTGATTTTTTTTCTTGAAGTACAATCCAGATAGCCTAATATGATTGATTGCTTTCCTGTATAATTGTTGCAAAGGCCAAGTCTTTGTGAACAGCCCAATCAATTCCTTCCGGTCTAAGTTAAATGGTTTTGCAGTATATTGTTAACAGATTTTACTGTTTACTGTAACCATGTTGCTCGAAATTGGAAAGGTGAAATGCAAGCTGAGACTATAGTTTTGCTGAGATGGTGTCAATGGTATATGCAATACCTTGCGTATTCGTATTAGCTAAATTTCATAAAATATTTTCTGTTACAACATTGCTATTATTCCAGGTATTTTTTTTTTGAAATGAGGTATGTTTTAGTTATGGAGAAAAATCTCAAAAAAGCCATTCTCGAGTTGTTCCTTCTTTAAATATTGTTTCCTCACCTGTGCTTATATTTCTAATTATATTTTGTGACAGCTCGCAACAAAAATGGACTATGTTTTTCACTTGCAAGGGGGCACTGGGGGGACAAGAATTTGCTCAGTATACAATAGACAGAGATTCAATCACGTTTGGTAACTTAATAACAATGAAATCAAATCTGGGGTATGGTGCTAGAGACTACTTTTACTATAAGAGGAGATGTGGTAATGCTGTAGCAAAACTAAATGAGATCGAATATGATGAAGATGCAAATGCAATGTTGTCAAGTAATGCGGAGGAGAGGGAGGTCAGGTTAATATTGTCAAGGGATCAAATAAGAGAGTGAAATGTGGAGATAACACCCATTAAATTACCAAGAATGGCGTCAATTAGTGAAGACTCCGCAGATGAGTCAATTGATGATTACAAGGTGTGGCTTGATAAAATGCATACAGAGAAAAAATACATGGGTAAGTTATCTTAGTGCCTATTCTAAATGGTTATATTATATTATTTTGCAATGTCCACATCACTAATATCAGCATGGTTTTTGCAGAGTTCGAAGATATATACAGAGAAGACACTGTCAAGACTTACAAAGAATGGTTAAGGGTACAAGGACAACTTGATGATATTTGTAATATAACATCTCTTCGCAAATTTCAACCAAATTAATACCAGTCCTTCGCAAACCATTTATAGCTTACGCATGTAGCCTATTGTCTGCAGGTGCATATGACAACACTACGAATCAGATAGATTTACCATATTCATGCCAAGATAGCAATCTAACACCACCTTTGACCCAACCATCTCATGCCCGACGTGGGAGAACACAGGGAGATAGTAAGTAATGCTTATTGTGCATTTTTTGTGCTTCAATTTTGTTCTCCCAATGTAAATGATTTTGTTTAATCTCTTGTGTTGTATATTGTTTTGATGGACAAGACTCCCGAAAGAGGAAGGCACGAGGTCCTGTGAAAGGATTGGCAGCTGGCTACAAGAGATCTAAGCAGGGCAGTCAGAAGCTCAAACTCCAATTCTCTAGACTTGGAGGAGCTGCAGGTGAGAACAGGCGCTCCTTTACTGATGAAATTGTAGTGTTTACAAGGAAAAAAGCACCACTCATTGGAGTAGGAACATGGAGAGATATCCACGAAGATGTAAAAAAATCAATAATATCTGAAATAATGGTAAGCTTCTAGTTTGTTTTTGTTTGCATACATATTTTTGTGCCCAAATTATTTAATAAGTGACCTGATGTTGATGCTTTATGTTGAACAGCATAAGTGGGACATCGAAAATAATGAAGAAAATAGGAAAAAGATATGGACCATGGCTAATGAGCGTTACAAAGGATGGCGAGCAATATTTAGTGCTACATACAGGGCGTACAATACCTATGACGAGAGAATGAGACATAAGCCAGAGGAGTTGGACATTGTTGAATGGCACTATCTAGTGTTATATTTTGGCACTGAAGAATTTCAGGTTTGATTATATTTATTTTGTTCTTGCCAATTGCACTTGATGAAATAATGTCTATGTTTCGAACACTGCACTACTTTTTTAAGAATCAACTCCTTGTGCAGAGGATTAGTAGCAAGAATTCTCGGAATCGGCAGAATGTCAAGATACATCATCTCACAGGATCAATGTCTTTTTCTGAGTGCAGCTATCAGCAGGTAATAATTTCAGAAGCACATGTTCAGGCTTCCTTACATGATGAAATATCGTTAATTTGTTACATTCTTGCCAAATTAGAGGGACCCAATAACTGGTGATGAACCAAATGATTTGGAGCTTTTTATGTTCACACACAGTAAGAATGGGCGATGGACAAGCCAAGAATCTTCGGATGTATATGTGCGTATATAACAATTTGTACAAACCTTGTTACGTGATGCAAAGTGAACACCCATGATTTCTTTTTCAATTAAATACTTTTATTTTCCTCCTTTGTTAGGATAATGCAACTAGGAAAATTTCAGAGAGGGAAACACATGGAGATGCAAACATCATCTTAGACGTGGAGAAAAACCAAATTTTCCAGTCAGCCTACAAGGAAACAAGAAACTGCAAATCATCCAAGATCCTCGCAAATGGATACTTGGCAAGGTATCCAACAAGAAGACAACTACTCTCTGAGGAATACCAGTACCGTGTCCAGCAGGATGCGGCACTTATAGAAGCATTTTCAAAGCTACAAGAAAGAATTGAATCTCAAGAGGTTGAAAGAGAAGCCGAAATGGAAGAACATAGGCGTCAAATGCAAGAAATGATGAAGGCAAGAGAGGCCGATAGAGAAGCATTTAGTCAAGAGTTTATGTCAATGATGCAAGCAGTACAAGGACAAGCATCATTACAACACGTAATAGTAATTTAAAATCTTAACTTGCTCAATAAATTTAGTTATAGTATTTATCTGTCTCTAGGTTCGATACACCTGCCCGTTGGTTTAATCATTTGATATAGTTTGTTAAACTGAAGTCGTGCTCACGTAGTTGGCTGCAAACCATGTTGGTAGTACTTTATTTCTTACATACTGTAAAGGCGTTGCTTTGGTGTGCCGAAATAATTTAAATGTGTATATAATATCATTTTTGTACTTTCAAACTCCACTCTTGTGTTGTCTGACCAAAATTAAAATGCAGGCTAACAAAGATGTGAGACAAATTGCAGAGGCTGCTGTTGCAACAAACTTGGGTGAAGGAAATCTAACAACTACAGAAAGTGATGAAATATCACATCAACAGGTAGTTTAAGATTTGATGGGTGTTTAATGTTGTCATGTGATAGTCCATAGTATGAAGCCTAATTTTCCTCCAACTAATGATTTATAGGAAAACCAAGGTAGTAGTCCAGCACAAACAACACAACCTGCAGCTACCATAGCGGCAAATACAAGTGATGGTCCCACAACTAGAAGAAGTGCTGCAAATAAGAAACAAGAGGGCCAAAACAAAGAAGGGAATATGACAGTTAGTTTTACTACTACAAAAGCACTAATGGATAATGCAACTAAGAAACGAGCATTGTCCAAAAGGAACCATCAAGCTGGCAATGCACAGGTGATTTTTTAACTCCACTAGCTGCGAATATTTTTTAATCAGATTTCGATCACTAAGACTGTATTTTGTATATACCTGATTGATTTGTAAGCTTCGTCATATAACCTTTTCATTGGGAATTTCACTATTGAATAATTCTACAAATTTATTTCACATATAATGAGTCTTTATGAGTTTTTTCTTTTCATTTTTCTCATCAATATGACTGAGAATGCAAGAAAATTATGTAGGGTTTGGATTGCAAGTTTTGTAAGCCAATCTCTTTATCATCTTTGTTGCTACTAGTCCTTGTGTCATATTTATCAACAGAATTGGTTAGGTACCTATTATGTCGTGGTCCAAAAATATTACGTACTTAATTATGTTTTGGTTCTCTGATTAAATTAGTCTAGACTTTTGGCTTGCTTTGAGTGGATATTAGTTGTTCCTTTCTTTAATTCACATGAACACTTGTTGCTAAGTCTGTGAATAATGGTACTAGCCAAGATCATCTAGAGCTTTCTAGTTGTTGCTCATGTTATTCATGGAAGGAATTTTTTTAATGCCAAAGATCATTCATTAACTGAAAGATGGTCATTTGTGAAATATAAAAAAGAATCGATCATATAGCCATTTGATGGATAATTTTACTTTGAATGAGTCTGCAAAATTTGTAAATCCACTAGTCTTTAATTTATTATTTCAAATTGCTTACTTTGAGGTTTAGTTTATGTTGTTGTCACTAAAATAATACAATTTTAGTTTAATTAATCCCTATACCAATGTTAGGTCATGGTCGTGGACATGCTTCTAGTGCTTCTTGTGTTGGTCCTCGTCATGCTTCTCATGGTGCTTCTATTGGTTCTTCTCAAAAAAACCTTGGGAGATGTTTGCCTCTTTGCTTGTGGTACGACTCGTTCTTCTCCTCGAGTTGTCCTTTTGAGGAATTCTTCCAAGGATGTTTCGAAATTGCATTTGAAGCAACATTTGCATCATGCTAACCCACATGATAAGTTTAGTGCATCTTTGTGTTGTGTGACCAAGTCTTGGATTCTCAAGTACATGCTTGCTAACCCTTCGAGATCCAAGGCTTTGGTTACTTTGTCCTCTTATGTGTAGATGTGAGGACGCGGGGTGGAGAACATGCGACTGACGGAACTTGGTCTTTCAGATGTGATCAAGATTTGATGGTTCTCTACACCCCGTTTAGAATTGCCTCCAAAGAGGCTTTTGCAGTTTACTGAGCTTTCATATACACTCATACCTTGTACATTTATGATCTATTTCTTTCTATATGAGATGGTCCTTCATGTGCTCACTTGTATAGCTCTTGTATGTATGTTTTACTTTTTTCATGCTTTTGTCTAGTCTAGCATGTGTTATCTTGTATATTATAGCTTTGTGTATAGCTTTTGTGGATTAGCCACTTTTCATGCTAGTTTGTGATCCTCATGAACATTTTGCCATGTATTACCATACTTCTCCATGAGCTTTATTTGTAGTGGTATGATGTTCATTAGGTATCATTTTTTAAGTGCTTGTTTTGTATAGCTACATGTACCCTGTTGGCATGTTTAGTTTGAGCACTAGTCATTCCACACTTTTATCATGTTACATGCTTTTGGATTTATTGCTATCATTATCTTGCATTGTAGCATGTGTTGAGGTTTAGGTTGTGTTTAGGCTAATCTTGTCTATAGGATGCAACTTGCTCCATAGTGCTTTATCCTGTTGCGTGGTAGTGTTGACTAGTTTTAGTTTAGATCTCCTTGCGGTATCATTCTTAGGTAGACCACTTTTTGTCGAGAGTTCACCTCATGCTTATTATGTGACTACCTGTTTTGTGGAGACCTTGAGGTCACACTAGATGAGACGATGCCTTGTGTTTCTTCTGGTTTTGAGCTTGCAGGACAACATGAGCTTGGAGAGAGCATTTCGTCTCACAGACCCGATCCCACTTCTTCCATGACTTGGCGTTCCATTCGAGCAGCAACTCTAGCGAGCACTAGCTGCACTTGAGGGAGCGACATCATCTGGCGAGGGGGAGACAACTTCGGCGAGGCAGGCGCCCTGGAGCTTTCAGCAGATTCACCCCTCTACAGATGGACGATGACATTGACCCGCACGAGATGCGGTCTAGGTCTTTTTGTATCATTTTGCTTTTGTTGCCCCTTTTTGAGCCTAGAGATGTGGGACACATACTTTCTGTCCCATTTTAGATTTATGTGGATGACCTTTGGTGGCTCCTCTAATGGTCTTGTTGGCAACTTTGCAGATTTTATGAGCAGGAAGGTTGAGATGTGGATGATGGGTTTGACATGGGTGAGGCCAAGCCTCTTTCGACGCCCATGGCAATGGCGATTTCAATGGACGCAGACGTGGATGGAGAGCCTGTGGACCAGTCAGGCGTCCCCTCGGGCATCACACAAGCAGGCGGTCAAGCGCATCATGAGGTACTCCAATACACTTCTGAGTTTGGGTTTTCTTACTCTTCTTCTTCGACCCTCTCGCTTTGTGGTTTTTCTGATGCGGATTTTGCCGGTTGTCAGCTTGAGCATTTCTTTTGGTCCTCCTACAAGCAGTCTAGCTAACCCACCAAACGGATTTTGCCAGATTTTTTTGTTGCTGTCGCGTCCTTTTGCATTTTCACGGAGCCTTTGGAACTCTCAACTTTTTCTAGGTTGAGAGGTGAGCTTGGTGGGTGTTTCCCTTTTTGGTTGAGGGAAGCATAGTTTGATGTACATAGGTTTGCTCTGATACTTGTAGGCTTGCTCCGATAGATTAGCTTTTGCATGCATTTCATCATGTATTTTAGTGCATTTTAGAGCTTCATGTATATAGTAATGAGAATGAGATTATGCTCTTTTTTGTATGCCCTGTTGATTCATGATGTTGCTTGTAGCTTAGGCTCTTTTTGATCACTTGATACATGTTATGAGCTAAGCTATTTTTGCAATTGGTGAACTTGATTAATCAACTATGAAACCTTTAATTTGTTCACTATTGAGCTTGGCAACTAGCATGGGTAAAATGTGTTGAGATCACTTGAGCTATCTTTTGTATGCTAGGTTGCTATGTCTCTTGCACTGAGTCCTTCGCTTGCTTGGATTGTTCATATTTACCTTGTGCTTAAAATTTGATTCAAGTCTAAATGAAATGAAAAGATCGAGATGGGATTACATGTGTTAGAACATCATGGTATCGAGATTGTTTCTCATTGCACTTTTGAGTTAAACTTGAGCCGTGTAGTGTAAGACCAAAATTGTTGCTTTAAGCTTCTGATTGCTTTTCTTGCATAGGCTTAGCCCGGTTGAAAAGTTGGGCAATGGCAATGCTTTCAACCTCTCGCAATCACATGCTTTAATTTGAATTTATGTTAATACCACTGCAAATTCCGATAAAATTTAATAATAACACAAGTATATGCTTCATTCTATGGCATGATGATTGAACTTTGCTAGGGGTAGTTCACCTTTCATACATGAGTTAGCACTTGTTTGACATCCTGTCTATTCATGCTTAGTGCTATTTTAGTGGTGAACTCCTTTTGAATGGCTTAAAGCTGCTCATATGCTTACCACTTTTATTTATTGCTACACTTTCAGGGCAACACCCTTTTGAGCATATTTTTATTCTGATTGTTATACACTCGAATCTGTTGCATTGTGCATTTCATTCATTTTTAGCTTAGTGTTCATACCCCCGGCTCCGATACACATTCAGATCGCCGTGGTCACTTTCAGTGCTTTTTTATGGCCCCTTGTGCATTTATTGATGACTTGTTTTGTGTTTGTGTCAACATTGTGGAGAAATTTCAAAAACCCTCAGCATGTTCCCTTCTGTCAAGGGGGAGAAGCTGTTTGCAAGGGGGAGTTTGAGTGTTGGCACAAGGGGAGAGTCGTGCACGTTGGGGAGAGCTTTGAGCAAGGGGGAGTTTTAGCTCTTTTGTGTGCCTCAATTGGTGGTATCGAGTGTTCAATTGGTATGGAGCGACACATGGCCTTTGTTTTCAATTGGTATCGTGCATGGTTGATGATTGATGTCGAGTGTGCTGCATAGCCTTTGTGTCTAGGCTTGCTTTCAGGGGGAGTCATTTTGTTTTGTAGCTTCTTTGTGTGCTCCGAGTGTTCCTCCAATTGGTTTTGAGCTTCTCTCTGTGCTTTTCCAATTGGTATCAAACTTGGTAGTCGTGTTGAGCCTCTTTGCCTCTATCTTAAGGGACTAGTAGTTTTTGCTTGGTATTTTTTATTGGTTTGAAGCTTTCAGTCTTAAAATGGTAGCTTTCATTTGGTATGGAGTCTTTGAGCTAGTGGTGTTGAGCATTTTCTGCCTCTTGTTGAGGGCTAGCTCATTCTTGTCTTGATTGCGTTGAGTCGTTGCCCATGTCATTGGGGACCAATCATTGTTCATTTCAAATTGCCCTTTATTGACTTTTCATTGGCTTTTTGGGCATTTGAATGAGCTATTTTCTCATAACAAGTGACATTGATCTTTGCCTTTCTATGGCTTTTGATCACTTGAATGAGATTTTCGGTCTTGATATCTCAAACCATTTCTTGCGCTCAGTTTTTGTCAATTTAATCATCAAGGGAGAGAAATTATGGAACCAAGTACATTTGGGGAGGAATTTGTGGAGAAATCCAAACCTTCCAAGTCCGAGTTGATAAGAACCTTGGATCTTTTGTGATGATTGTTTGACAATTTGTTGAGAATGGTTTTTGAGTGCCTTTTGAGATTTCATGAAGCTCTTGTCTCTTCTTGACTCTTCGGTGTGTCGAGGCTTTGCTCGCTTTTTCCCATTTCTTTGGGAACAAGAGTTTCTATTAGGAGCTTTCATGATCCTTCCCCATCTCAAGTGGCCTTGTGTTTGCTTTTACTCAGCTTTTGGGCACTTGAATGAGGCTTGCCTTCAAACCTTTCCTTGTTCGATTTTATTGTGAGTCAATGCATTCATCAAGGGGGAGATTGAGAACACATGGGCGATTGAGACACTTGGTTGAGAAGATCCCATGTGACATGGTTGATAAGTGCCCATGTGTGTATGATGAATGATTGACACTTGTGAGGAAGGTTTGAGGCTTTTCCCAGTTGAGTCTTATTTTATATGTGTTTAATGTTAATGACTAACCGGTGACGTTGAGTTTTGTTGTGTTACTTGTGTTGGTGTGCGTGTGCAACATGTGTTCTTGTGGAGCTCGGAGGCAGTGGTCAATGGCGAGGTGAAGGTCAAAGTGGAGGCGTGCCATGCCGATGGACTTGGAGTGGCGAAGGGCGGACGCGAGCCTTGGACTGACGGACAAGAGGGTCGAAGGACCAGCTGCGGCAGCTGGCACTTGGCTTTGACGAGCAAGAGCACATGGGGATGTGCGATACATCGGTCCAGTCGGGAGGAAGACGATGGCGTCGTGGCACTTAGCGGGAGGTCGAACACGAGCTTGCGTGCGATGCAAGTGCCGTCGGCCAAGTCAAGAAGGAAGGCGAAGGCTGGATATGCATCGACATCGGTGCCGTTGGTTGGGGTGTGAGAACCACACTCCGTCGACGACACGGGTTCAGTAGTTGAGCCTCAGAAAGCTACACGACGGTTTTCGAGTTTCATCCTCAAAACTCGGGGTGGACAGTTTCCAGGTTTGGACCTCAAAACTTGGGTTGTCTGGTTTCTGAGTTTGGGCCACAAAACTTAAGGTGGACGGTTTGCCGGTTTGGGCCTCAAAACCGGGCGGAAGTTCCTATGCGGGACGGTCGACGCGTGGCGGCACCGAGAGGCTTGCGTTGCGGCGAAGCTATCGGTGAGAAGGCGCGGCGGCCGATGTTATGGCACATGGCGGCATCTTGGAGCTTGCGTCGAGACGAAGCTAAGGATGAGAAGGCGCGTGACCATCGGATGAAGAAACTGCCAGATTTGGACAGTTTTACCCATATGGGGCATTTGAGGTTTGTGCTTCATGTTAGGGCGTCTGTGTTTTTCGGATGTGCGCCTATATATATGTGAAGGGGCTGCTAGGGTTAGAGGTGTGTCACTCTCATTTTGTTCTTATAAGGGGAGGCTAGGGTTAGAGGAGAGGAGAGCTCTTCTTCTTGAGTTTTTTTTGCTATCTGAGCTTTGTGTTGCCAGGAGTGGCTTGTAACCCAACACCACGAGCTAATACAATCATTCATCTTGCTGAAATCCACGGATCAAATTCGTGCTCCACTTGTCCTCTCTTTAAATCTGAGTTTTTCTATTTTCTGTGATTTTCGGAACTGTTTTTGGGGATTTTTCGTTCGTTGATTCTTGAGCATTTTGGTTCGTTCTTTTTGCGTTGATTCGTGCTATGACAAGTGATTAAGCTATTCCTTGAGTGAATCAATCCAATTTCACTCGAGCATGAAGAAATCTTCGCTTTTATTTTTGCGCATCTTTTTGTATTCTCAAACAAGATCTGAAATTCCCGGAGTTTGAATTAATCTCCGGCGATGATCTTTTGAGAATAGGTCAAGAACATCTTGTAGATTGCCTATGATTTTTCTAGGAATTTTTCGTTGAGTTTTGGTCCATTTTCATTTAGTTTCTTGGCTGCCCACTGCTGTTCGGTCTCCTTGTTTTTGTGTCGCGGCCTCTGTCTATGGGTTGGTGGTGCACGTACATGGAGCTGGGCAGGAGCGCTACCAGCACTGGCGTTCAAGCGTCGTGCGTGCTCAGCTGAGCAGTGCTTGCTGCAGCGTCCGCTCGCTCTTAATCGCTCTGTCCTCTCGCGTGCAGCAGCAAGCAGGCAGCACCTTACTAGTGGAAGGGGAGGAGAACTCGCTTAAATATGGAAGTTCTGTCCACTTCCTCAAGTCTAGTGTGAGAAGGAGAAAGAGAAGTCCACACGTGCGCGCGCGCTCGCTCGCCGCCCCGCGCCGGGCCGGGCCGGGCCGGGCGAGGCGAGGCGAGGCGACTTGCGCGGGTGCGCGGCACCTGCGTGAATGGTCCGCCGAAATCCGGCTCCTCGCCTTGCGGGAGCGCGGTCTCCTTTTGCAGTTTTAGTTTTTGGTTTCTTGGCCTTCAAGTTGCAGAGTCCTAAACGGTTACGACTCAAGAGTCCTAAACCGATTTAGATCATGATCGCGACACGAGGTCGGTTCAACAGGGCTATATAAGCAACCTATCGGCCACGCCAAAACGTATCTCAACACCTCTCGAGTTAGGATTTGTCTCATATCGCTTTGCGCTGCCGTCAAGTCGTCTCCAGTCCGTTCGCTTGCGTGCACCAGCGACCGGGCGAGCAGGTCTCCGGAACCCTCATCTTTGCGATCCTGCACCGGGAGAAGGCGAATAAGGTTTTTGGGAAGCGTTCGTCGCGCGACTGCTCTCGTCTACAATAACGGGTCGTCTACCGTCCAAGTCAGGCGGCGCTACGTCCAGGCGTATTCGTCGTCAACTGCTCCGAGCTATTCCTCCAGCACTCATCGACGATCAGCCAGCACCGACTCCGCCACCGTCTTCTCCAGCTATCGAAAGGTACGCCGTTCGTGATCTAATGTCTATGTTTATATTAGATCTTATGTCTTTGATCTTGCCTTTTAATCTATCTGGTGTACGAGCTATGCTTACACCGATTGTCATGTTTGAGATTATGTTATGCATGTTTTGTTATGCTAGTAAACAATACAATATGAGATATCTAGATCATCAATTTATCATGATTTATATTCTGGTTTTAATCTGGAAATTGCCTATTCGTTTAACAATCCAAAAACCTTATTATAGGTTTCCAGAATTAACTATGGCTAGTTTTGTTGATGCGCTGAAGCCAGAAAATTTTCTGGAGAGCACTTAAGAGATGCAAGTTAAGGTCACCAATTGGTTGACGGCCATGAAAGTGTTTTGGGTGAGTGCTGGTATGCCCGAGGGAATATCTGTGAAGAGGATCAGAGAGCTTTCCAGGATGCCAACCAAATCTTTGTGGGAGTTGTGCAGAATGTCCTTGCTGATCATATCTTTGATACAATTCTGCACATTAAAGACGCAAAGACTTTGTGGGATCATCTGTCAGCTACCTTTGGTGCTTCAGATGCTGGCAAAGAGTTGTACATCATGGAGACTTTTCATGACTACAAGATTGTTGCAAACAAGTCTATAGTCGAACAAGCTCATGAGATACATCGTCTGGCAAAAGAGCTGAACTCCTTAACTGTGTTATACCCGATGAGTTTGTGGCTGGATGCATTATTGCAAAGCTACCTTCGCGTGGAGGAATTTCGCCACAAGCCTTAAACACAAGAGACAGAAAATATCAGTTGAAAACCTGATAGCATCTCTTGATGTTGAAGAGAAGGCTCGGGCTAAAGATAACACTGAGAAGGGGAACGAGGAAAGAGCTAGCGCCCACTTCGTCCAGAAAAACCATGGCAAGTACAAAGGAAAGCCTAAGTCTTTCAATGCCAAAACTACTACTACATTTAAGAAGAAGAAAAAGAACAAAGCAGAGTTGCCATGCTTCACTTGTGGAGAGCTTGGGCATTTTCCAAAGAGTGTCCAGAGCGAGCGGACCGCAAAGGGAAAAAGAAGAATGTCAATCTTGTGACTACTAGCGATGCTGATGACGGGTATGGTAATTTTCCTACTGTACTATCAGTATTTCAATCACCAAATTGGTGGGTTGATACAGGTGCTAATATTCACGTGTGTGCTGATATCTCTCTGTTTTCTTCTTATCAGGGGCTCCAAGGTTCCTCCGTCCTAATGGGGAATGGATCACATGCTTCTGTTCGTGGTGTTGGCACGTGTAGATCTGAAGTTTACTTCGGGGAAGATCGTTGCAACTGAAGAACGTGCAGCATGTCCCTACTATACGCAAGAACCTTGTTAGCGTATCTCTTCTTTTGAGAGATGGTTTTAAAGTAGTTTTAGAGTCTAATAAAGTAGTTATGTCTAAGCATGGACAATTTATTGGTAAAGGCTATGATTGCGGAGGCTTGTTCCGCCATCTTGGCAGATTTTGTAATAAGTCAAGTAAATCATATTTGTGGCACAATTAATGCTATTTCTATGTTTGGCATTCTCGGATGTCACGTGAACTTTGGTATAAGTTCACGTTGTCTAGCCTGAGTTAATCCAGATTTCACTATTGCCAAAGGTTCAGTGCATCGGTATGTGCAATCAAAGCAACCTCGAAAGCCTCACAAGGCAGCGGAAGGAGAGAAACTTGGCACCTCTAGAACTCATACATTCTGATCTTTGTGAGATGAATGGTGTGTTGACAAAAGGTGGAAAGAGATATTTCATGACTTAATTGATGATGCAACTAGATATTGTTATGTTACTTGCTTAAACTAAGATTGTAAAACGCTAGACTACTTTTAAAACTATAAGGTGTGAAGTTGGAATCAACTAGAGAAAAGATAAACGTCTAGGTCAGATCTGTGGTGGGAGTATTTTCCTATGCTTTTGATGATTTGAACGGAACATGGTATTCTAAGAGGACAGCTCCCTATTCTCCTGCATCAAATGGGGATTTGCCCGAGAGGAAAAACCGAACGTGACTGACTTGGTGAATGCCATGTTAGATACTGCTGGTCTTTCTAAGGCATGGTGGGGGAAGCCTTATTAACTGCGAGTCATGTCCTGAATAGAGTTCCAAACAGAAATAAAGAGACAACTCCATACGAGTATTGGGTTGGAAGGAAACCATCACTTACATACTTACGCACGTGGGGATGTTTGGCGTAAAGTCCATGTTCAAGTTTCTAAAAAGCGTAAGCTTGGACCAAAGACGTGGATTGCATTTTCTAGGATATGCACATCATAGCATAGCCTATAGATTTTAGTATAGTAAAATCTGAAGTACCTGATATGCATGTGGATACGATCTTTGAATCTCGTGATGCTACATTCCTTTGAGAACATTTTTCCTATGAAAAATATGCGTAGCACGCTAAGTTTTCTTCTGAATTACTCCTGATTTACTACACCTATGAGTCTCCGCTTTGTCATTTTGACAACAACTTTAATGAAGTTCCTGAGGAGGATGACAAAGAAATCTTGTGAGGAACAAGAGACGAAGGATTGCCAAAATCCTTTGTGATGATTTCATTGTGTACCTTGGGATGATACTCCTAATCTATTACGGAAGCATTTGCATCTCCAGATGCAGATGATGGAAAGAAGCTGTTGTAGTGAGTGACTCGATCTTTCTAATGTACTGGGAGTTATCTGAGTTGCCTTTTGGTTGCAAACCTGTGGGTTGTAAGTGGGTGGTTGTTCAAGAAGAACTCTAGACCTGATTGGTACTATTGACAAAGTACAGGGCTCGGCTTGTGCTAAAGGTTTACCCAAAAATAAGGCGAGGATTTCTTTGATACTTATTGCACCTGTTGCGATTAACCACTACGAGTATTACTTTTCCTGGCTGCCTCATTGGTTTTCTCATTCATCAAATGGATGTGAAGACAGCTGTCTTAATGGAGAGTTGGATGAGGAGATCTATATGGATCAGCCTGATGGGTTTGTAGTAAAGGTGAAAGCAAAAAGTGGTGTAAGTTATGAAATCTTTGTATGGCTTGAAACAAGACATAAACAATGGCATGAGAAGTTTGACACTACTTTAATTAGTGCAGGCTTTGCTGTTAATGAAGCTGATAGGTGTGTGTATTATCGACATGGTGGGGGTCAATTGTTAGATTATGTTTATATGTTGATGATATTTATTTTGAACAAATATTGATGTTATAATGAAGTCAAGTCTTTCCTATCAAAGAGCTTTGATATGAAAGATTCGGGTGAAGCTATGTAGTTTGAACATTAAGCTGATAAGGATGAGAGGGATACTTTATGCATCTCACTATGTTGAGAAGGTTTGAGTCGCTTTGGCTTTATGGATAGTAGACTTTCCAACACTTATGACCAGTGACTTTGAGAAAGAACAGAAACTTGCTTGAGAGACCAACTGAGATACTCCAGATTATGGTTCACTCATGTATCTGCGAGCGCCAACTAGACCAGAATCTCATTTGCTGTGAGCAAGTTGAGTAGGTCATGTCCAACCCGGGTGATAATCATTGCATGCACTTGAGAAAGAGTTTTTGCGTTATCTCAAGGTACAATGAGTTTTGGAATTCACTATCTGGGCACCCAGCTGTGCTAGAGGGTTAGTGATGCAATGGATTTCCTGATATTGATCAGATCTATGCCACTAGGTGGGTATGTTTTACCCTTGGAGGTGGTGCGGTGCATGGAGTCTTGTAAACAGGACTATATTGACTAAATCAACCATGGAGCCAGAACTTGCTGCTTTCTTTAGATACAGCTTCTGCAGAGGCAGAGTGGCGTCGTGAGCTCCTTGTTGACTTACCGGTGGTGAAAAACCAATACCGGCATCTTATGAACTGTGATAATCAAACAGTTGAGCACAAAAGTGTACAGTGCTAGGGATAATGCGAAGTCAACCAGACACGGTTAAAAGACGTTTGAAGTCTGTCAGAGTTGAGAACTCCGATAAAAAGGTATGTGTGACCTATGTACAAACAGACAAAACATGGCAGATCCCTTTACTAAAGGTTATCACAGGAATGGATAGAAATCGCACAAAGGAGATGGGTATGAGACCTATATGAGTTTACAGTAGTAGTAACCCAACCTTTTGATCGGAGATCCCTGACTAAGGATCTGGGAAGAACAAGCTATTGGTAAACTGAGGAGATAGAGAGAGTAATTTCTAGACCCTCTCTTTGTGAAGATGCCAATAGCTCTTGATATGAGGCATTGTATGGAAGGTTGGCAAGCACCTTAATATGTTCTATTGGTTTTTAAAAGCAAAGATGCTGTCCTACAGAGTACTTGAAAGAACATACCTATATGAGCCAGACTGTTAAACGTCGCAGTCATGAGATTAGGGATCTCTAGTAAGCCCATGAAGAGACCATGAGTATGACGTATATGCTCCACCCACGGAAAGGCTATTGGCAGCCAGGTACTGAGCTTAACCTTGAGTAAAACTTTGCTTCACGCAAAACTTGCAAATCAAGGCTTAGTCATGTTCAAGTTTGTGAAGGTACTTGGGTTATAGGAGAAGTTCAACAACAGTCTCTGCTAAACATTGATATCAAAACAGTTAGCGGGAACAGGCAAATCTCTAAATGGGCATTTGAGATCTGTGGGGGATTGTTAGAAATTATAGGGCTTGGCCCAATAATAAATTCTGAAATTCATAAAATCCAAAGGCCCATTCACTATGGAGCAAAGAGGGGAAGGTAACTCTTAGTCCCACCTTGCTAGTGGAAAGGGGAGGAGAACTTGCTTAAATATGGAAGTTCTCTCCACTTCCTCAAGTTAGTGTGAGAAGGAGAAGAGAAAGAAGTCCACACGCCGCCGACGAGTACGCTCGCCGCGCCGGCCGGGCGGGCCGGCGGGGGAGGCGAGGCGAGGCGATGGCGGGTGCAGGGGGGCCCTGAGTTGAATGGTCCGCGCAAATCCGGCTCCTAGCCGCTTGCGGGAGCGGGTCCCTTTTGCATTTTAGTTTTGGCTTCTTGGCCTTACAAGTGGCAGGAGCTCTAAACGGTTACGCTCAAGAGTACCTAAACCGATTTAGATCATGATCGCGACACGAGGTCCGTTCAACAGGGCTATATAAGCACTCATGGCACCGCAAAACGTATCTCAACACCTCTCGAGTTAGGATTTGTCTCACGTTTGTGGGCCGTCAAGTGCGTCTAATCCGTTCGTTGGTGCAACAGCGACCTGGGCGAGCAGGTTCCGGAAACTCGTCTTTGCGATCCTGCACCGGGTGAAGGCGACGAATGGTTTTTGGAAGCGCGTCGCGCGACTGCTCTCGTCTACAGCAACGGTGTTCTACCGTCCAAGTCAGGGGGCTACGTCCAGGCCGTTTATAGTCGTCAACTGCTTCGAGCTATTCCTCCAGCACTCAGACGATCAGCCAGCACCGACTCCGCCACGTACTTCTCCAAACTATCGAAAGGTACGGTTCGTGATTAAGCTTCTATGTTATATTAGATCTTAGTCTTTGACTTGCTTTATCTATTGGTGTACGAGCTATGCTTACACGATTGTCATGTTTGTGATTAGTTATGCAGTGTGTTTTTATGCTAGTAAACATACAATATAGATATCTAGATAATCAATTTATCATGATTTATATTCTGGTTTAATCTGGAAATTACCTATTCGGTTAACAGTTCAAGGTCGTGGTGCTCAGTGAGCAGTGCTTGCTGCAGCGTCCCGCTCGCTCTAATCGCTCTGTCCTCTCGCGTGCAGCAGCAAGCAGGCACACTAGTCCTGGTCACACAGGCTTGTACGACACAGCAGGTTGGTCTGTTGTCCCATGCAAGTTACGTTTATTCCTTATCTTCTCTCTTTGTTTTGTTTGTGAACTCTGCAAGAACAGGCAGTGCAGGCTCGTTGTTCGTTTCTGTGGAGGTGTCCTAATTGGTTGAATTTCTCATTTGCCCGAACGCAGAGCACAGTCTATTTTGTTGTGCGTTGGTGTTCGTACTTCTCCCTTTCTCTGTATGCTCATGCAAGCAGAAGCAAGACACAAACAGTTTTGTCGTTGGTTCTTCGCTGGATATCATACGGGGGCAAGGACTGCTAAAGTGTTTGCTATTACTGTAGTAATTCAGTAATTACCTTCTAGCTGCTGCATTCTTTGTTGGTGTTTAGAGCTGTGAAATTTTTGGTTTAGCCCCTGGAAAAATTTGGAACACATGGGCGATTGAGACCCGTTGAGAAGATCCACTGTGACATGGTTGTAATATCATGTGTGTATGATGAATGATTGACACTTGTGAGGAAGGTTTCGTATTTTCCCGTTGAAGTCCTTATTCATATGTGCTAATGGTATGAGGTAACCGGTGGTGTTGAGTTGTGGTGTATTACCGGTTGGGTGCATGTGCAACATTTGTTCTAGCTATGTTATTGTGCAGGTGTGGAGCTCAAGACAGTGGTGATGGCGAGGTGAAGGTCAGTAGAAACGTGCCGTGCCGACGGACCTGAGCGGTGAAGGATCCATGCATTACAAACCCCTGTTTGGCACGTATACGTTGCAACGGTTCTAAGTTGTGTTGTTATGAACATACCCGCCATCATCCACATGCCACGACCCGTCCTACCTTTGTTTGGCACGTATACTTTGCAACGGTTTAAGTTGTGTGTTAGTGAATACCCGCATCATCCGCATGCTGACCGTCCTACTCGTAGTTTATGGGTTCCCGTGTTGCGTCCACGCCGACACACTCCAGATGCATTAGCTAGGGCCAGACAGTTGATTGGCCAGTGAATCTTTCGCTGTCGGATATCAGACTAGACGCCAGCGCTACAACGGTCGTCCTCAACCAACATCTCGGCCGTCGTTATATGTCCCCATATTTCTCCATCGTCTCTCTCATTGAGCCACGGCAATCGACACAGTTGCAGAGGGGTACACGAGCTCCTTCACGACCCTCAACCCTCGCAGGTTTCTCCCTCTCAAATGGGATAAAGTTGGTGATGATCTAAACCCAGGTTGAAGTAGCACGCTACAGTTCATCCTCTCTCCCACTGTCTTGCAATATCGTCTTGGCGTGCGAGAGATTTGCTCGGCCATTCTTCTTTTTTTTTTGCCTATGCTTTGCCATGTGGAAGCAGATCAGACGATTAGCAAGGATTTTTATCATAATCAGTAGATGGATTTAAGTAGTTAGTCCATGGTCCTTTGATTTCTGTCAATGATCAGGTTTATTATACAGAATGTACAGATAAAACCGGTAGTTTTTCTAGTCTCTCATAATATTCTATTGTTTCCATGCCGAATAAGGTGTTTGTAAAATGACAAGGTTTTGATATCAGAAATAGAGTCTTTTCTTTCTATTCCAGACTACAATATTCAAGGATCACTCGTGCGAGATGTTTACTATCAAAATCCAAGAGTAGTAAATTACTAATACCTCAAAAATATCTTTATGGGATGTCAGATTGATTTAGGGGAAAAAGTGTGATCCTGTCATGGTTTTTTTAACGGAGATTCTGTATATGGTTACTGAAATTACGTTCAGGGATAAGCATATTATCGTACTTACAAGCAGTTGTTATGGGAGAAAATTCATGCTGCAGACCTGCTACATCAGATCTCTGCTCTAGGCAAGTGAGTGTACAGAAAATAGAGTATATCAAGAGTCTTGGAACCTCCACGCAGAAATGATAGGTTGGAACGTCACTTGTAGTATGTAATTCTTATCTCTCCCTTTTTACATTTTTTGAACACTCCTTTTTACATATTTGGGCAGGTTCAACGGTATTCACTTCACATTTTTACTGTTCCAGAAAAGTGATCCAATTTGCTTCACCATTCATTCCAGGAAATGATGTGTCTTCCTTGCTTCTTCGGTACTTAATAACATTCTTTATTGATATGGGGTTTGAACAATTTGATTTTTACTTGATCACTACAGAATATAATTAGAGATTAATAATTAGTCTACTTCAGGAAACTACATAGGCGATGTTCCATTAGTAGCAAACTAGCTTCTTTATCATGTGTTGGGAAAAATACATGACTAGTCTTTTTTCTTCACTATCTTGGAAGAGTAATGGCTCCACTCTAAACATGTTTGCAAATTGCAGTATGACTCAAGATAGTCTAACTCTCCAGTAATAGGCTTCTGCTCTAAACTATGTGGGATTTGGTTTTTTTCACCTATATGAGATCTTGATCAGTAATATTTTAGTTCCTTTTATTTAGGTGGATCAAGCAAATTGTGACCATATCCAGGATCAGGAGCGATTAGACGAGGAGGTAGTTGCTATCTAAATCTCAGGTGTATTAATTCTATGGGCTAACCATTCTTGTGTCTTAGATAAAATTTTCTGGATATTTTCTTCTGATTCAGATGATTACATTCCCTTGGACTATTATAGCGAGATGACAGAGCAATTCAATAAGGTAGGACCTATTTGAATTTTCTATAGGGAGAGGAGCCGGCTTCGAGGTGTTACAGCGCAGGGATAGAGGGGCGCGTAAGCCGGCCTAGCAGGGTTTACAGTGCCTGCCGAGGGGGCGTTACCGGCCTCAGAGTGGTTACAGTGCCTGGAATGGGCTTTGTTTTGCTTCATCACTTTTTCCCTCTTTCCCCTTACCATTCCCTCCTTTTCGTTTTGTCTTTCTCATTATATTACCGAGCCCTCGGCTTTATCTTGGTGCGTACTTTATATCTTCTCATTTTAATCCTCTCTCCATCATGCCCTTTCTGTTTCAATCCTCTCTCTTCGTCTCACTTCTACTTCCCTGCTTTTCCGCTTTCCTTTGCGCCGAACAGTGCTGCACTGGTGCCCTTTTGCCCATGCTGTGGTGAAACGAGACTTGACCTTTACAACCGAGTTACTGTGGTACATGCCGTGCACTGTGGACATGACCGGAGTAGGTGAAGGCATTAAATGCGTGGTATGGGCTGGTAGGCTGTCTGTGCAGCTCGAGGTCCGTGTGTTAAGGCTCGAGGTGTGGGGGCGCGCTGCCCGAGGTCTGGAGGGCTCGAGCGAGACGGAGAGCGATCGTGCTCGCCGAGGCCTTGCTGGGAGGGCTCGGGCGAGACGGAGACAGAGCGTTCGTCGAGCCGGCTGGCTGGGAGGGCTCGGGCGAGACGGAGATGAGCTTTCGCCCGAGGCTTGCTGGGAGGGCTCGGAGAGACGGGATAGAGCGCTCGCCCCAGGCCTGGTGGGAGGGTTGGGCGAGACGGAGACGGAGCGTTCGCCCGAGGCCTTGCTGGGAGGGCTCGGGCGAGACGGAGAGGAGGTTCGCGCAGGCCTTGTTGGGAGGGCTCGGGCGAGACGGAGACGGAGCGTTCGCCCGAGGCCTTGCTGGGAGGGCTGGGCGAGCGGAGATGGAGCGTTCGGGTGTTTGCGTTGATTGGGGGTACCCCTTTTTGTTACCACCGACAGTAGCCCCCGAGCCTTGTTTGAGTGCTTGCATTCGGCAGGGGCTGCAGATTGGGATCTCGATGGATAGCTAACTGGTCTCGAGGATTTTGGCGATTTTTCCGTGGGTGTCGTGCGAGCGACACCCGCGGGTGTAGCCCCCGAGCCATGGGGGAGTGGTTAGAACTTGTGGGCTTCCCGAAGAATCCCTGTCGGTTGGGAGCCTTCTGCCCAGTGGGCGCGCCTTTTTAGGGGTGATATCGTCAGGGAGCGGAGATCGCGTGCCGTGTGTACTTGTCAAAAGACTCGAAAGTGGTTTGGTAGTCTCGTTAAATGTTTATGGTTACCTTTCTTGTGGGGAGACTCCGTCTGAGGCTTGGCTCGGAGGGCTTGAGCGAGAGGAACGAGCGACGTTCGAGGTCGGCCCCGAGGGCTCAGGCGAGATGGGGTCGAGCTTTCAACCGAGGCTGAAACCTCATGCTCACATAAAAAAGAGATTAGTCGCAACTGTCCGAGTTTTTAGACCCTCTTTCGTCGAGGGGTGCCAGGCTGAACCGACTGGCCGGCTCCTCGAGCTGTCCGGCATGCCGATTGCCCTGGCTTGCATCCGCGAGTCCTTTCGATTGGATGCGAGGGGGGATGCCTCGTACTACCCCGGGTGGGCGAGTATCGAGGTTCCCGGTGAGCTGGTAACGGGGAATCCAAGTGAGAGCTCGTGCCCCTTCGTTAGGGGTCGACTGTGGCCGGAGGCGGTCTCATAAAGCATGGGTGCTCAGTCTGCAGGAGTGCCGGGTCCATTCGATAGGACCCGGTGGCTCGAGCCTCCCTCCGAGGGATCTCACTGCACGTCGAGCTCCCCGCCTTGGATACACGTGAGGGGCCTCGAGGGCTCGGCCCTCGAGTAATGCCGCGAGTGGCGCCCCTGGTGTCCCTGACTCGGGTGCTCGAAGCCGGCTGTCGAACCCTTTCGAGGGCAGCCTTCGCTACTTCGAGACTTAGGGCGGGGCCCATTTTTACCTTTATGAAGAGCCTCCGTCGTCTGGAGTCCTTCTGCCCGTTGGGCAGCCCTTTTAGGCGAAAACCGTCGGGGAGAGCGGCGGGCGCGAGGAGCGACGGGGGTGCGCGGCGGGTAGTGGAGCGAATGGAGAGGTAACGCGTGTATCCTGCACCCGGCTCGAGACGCGGTTAGGTGGGCGCATTGAATGCATTCTGTTACTTTTTACGTCGTGGGAGATCGCGCCCGTCTGGATTTCCCCCTATAAATACCGAAAGAGGAAAAATAACCCTTTATTTTGCCTTGCCTTCGCCAACGCCGTAGCCTTTACGCGCCCTTCTTCGAGCCAATCGATTGGGGATTTTCCGGCCGCCGTGCCGCTCGGATCCGCGCCGCGCCACCGTCATGGGCCACCAAACACAGATGCTGCCGGCCGAGGACTGGAGCCCGCCGAAGGTGACGCAGAGCGAGATGGACTTGGTTGGCCCAGGGGCTTCTGCACCCCAACCGGAGGAGGGACCCGCATGGTGGGTTATCCCGTCGGCGGAGGGAGCGACCCGCGGAGGGTACGTGGTGAGCTTCACGCGCTACCACCGTATGGGGCTCGGCGTCCCGCCGAGCCACTTCTTGCGAGGGCTGGCCCACCATTTCGAGGTGGAGCTGCAACACTTCTCCCCCAACTCCATCTCGCACGCCGCCATATTCGCCGCGGTGTGCGAGGGGTACCTGAAGATGGAGCCGCACTGGGAGATGTTCGTCCATCTCTTTCGGGGCGAGCTCTTCTCAAGTCCCTGAAGCCCAGGGGAGGCGGCCCGTGCGCATGGGCTCCCTTGCCATCACCGCGAGGGCGGGGACCTCGTCGCCAATGTCCCCCGCGTACCTGCGATATAAGCTATCCACCAACCAGGCGGGTGGGAAGGACCATTGGTTCTATCTGCGGAACGAAGGTGGCCTCCTTCCGCAGTACACCGGCAGGTCCTTACTCGACGCCCGGAGAAGTGGACCTGGGGCGTCGCGGCGGACAGGCAACGCCACCTGGCCCCGCTGATGGAGATGATGAAGACGCTGGTGGATGAGAAGAAGCTGACGGCAAGCGGTCATTTGGGCGTTCCACCAGCGAAGAGTTCTCCCGCTGGCGGACCGCCCTCTTCTTATGCACGAGATGAGCCCGCAGGCTCAGCTCGAGGCGCTCAATCGCTCGAGGATGGCCGAAGAGAGGCTGTCCCGGAACGAGGGCGTCTCCCGGGTGTCGATCACGATCCAGGGCGTGTTCCTGAACTCTCCCACCTTGTCGCGATGGCACCCGACGAGGGGTGTCTCGACCTGGTAAGCCTCCCTCGAGTCGAGCTATCTCGAGCCTCCTCCCCCTTCTTCCTTTCGACCCGTTTGCATCCGTCTGTGGTTTGTCTCATCACGCTTCTTCTTTCTTCAGGGGGATTTACTTGTCGCGCGTCGAGGCCCCGGTGAGGGAGGACGCCGCGGATGCTCAGGTGAGGCGCCTCTCTGTCAAAGGACAGGAGAGCAAGGATGCAAAAAGAAGAAAGAGAAAGATAAAAAAACTTGGTCGCTTAGCTCGGGAAGCAGAGACTGGCGAGCTCGTCGTAACCGTCAGCCTGGGGAAGCGGTCCCCCGAGCTGAGCTCCTCGAGCTCGGAGGAGGAGAGTAGTGACGAGGAGGAGGACGACGACGAGGGATGGATGCGCGCTTGATGCGCGCGGGGCTCGTCGATGACAGGGTGACCGCTCCTCTGTGCAGGAGGGTACACTGGAGGTCCCACCGACAAAAGGGGGGCGCGGGACGCAGCCGCGGAAGGTGGCGCCGATCCCTGCCTCGTCGGGGCCCGAGGTCCGTCGAGCTCGCACCGGACGTCCCCCAGTCCAAGGAAGCCCCGGACCCGGAGCGCCTCCCCACTGCGCAAGGAGGCCGCCCCCGCGTAGCCCAGACGGGGGGTTCGAGATGGGGGGGCCTACGAGGGCGGTCGACAGGTACGAGAAGGGTTTCGGGCCCACGACCCCGTGAGCCGCAGGGGCGCGTCGTCGAGCCCGCAGGAGGAGTGGGCGCAAGAAGAGGCGTCGAGGCCCGCGCCATATGAGCGTCGGGGAGGGAGCCCGAGCGTCGTGACTAGGGGCGGAGCGTCCCCGAGTCCATGCGCCCAGCCCGCGGGACGAGGGAGTGATGCGGAGGCGCGAACACCAGTGTGGGCGCCGGAGCAGTGGTCCGGAGCCGCGCGGGCGAGCGCGCCTGACGTCAGCAGAGGACGGTACGGTCGCCCTCCGCGATGTGGGGGCGAAGAGGGCTCTCCTCAGGTGAGCATGGGAGGCGTCGGGAGCATCCCCCATCTCCAGCCCTGCGGAGAAGGCCCAGGCGCAGGCTCGATGCCGTGGGGGTGGGCTCGAAGCCCCCGAGTGGTCCGGCGACTCCGGAAGAAGCCCAGCACGCTTCGGGGGGAGTAGTTTCCTTCGGTCTCGTCGGTAGTGAGCTTCACCTCTTTGCTTTTAATGACACGTGCCATCTCATCTTTCAGGGGAGGAAGCGCTCCTACCAGGAGGTGGATCTCGCTTCGTCCAAGCGGGCCAAGGCCTAGCCCCGTCGAGGCACAGGTCACCTCGAGGTACTGGACCTCCTCGTGAGAGGGACGTTGGTTGGAGAAGGCCCGAGCTGCCAAGGCTGAGGGGCCGTATGATCGTCGCAACTTTTGGTGAGGCCGTGCCATCGACCATAGGGGTCGAGGTACTCTTCTGGTTCTGACATCTCGTCATCTCATTTTGCAGGGGCCCAGCTCATGGCATCGAGCTGCCACGCCGTTATCCGCCGAAGCATGCCTCCTTCCCCCCTCCTCCTTCCGCGATGGTGCCAACTGGGAGCGCCATCCTTCCCTCACCATACGGTTGTTCCGGGGAAGCGCCTGGGGCGAGCACGGCCCCGCCGCGTCTGTGGCTGAGGAGACTGGCCCCCTTGTGTGCTCCACCAGCTCACGGGCGCGTGTGCGGAGGAGGGAAGGGGGAGAGAGGGCCGTGGCGAGAAGGAGACGACGGTGGAGGACCTCATGTAACGGAGGTATGCGTGGGCCGCTCCTCGACGGGGTCGCTGAAGGTGGAGGCGCCCTTCGTGCCGGCCACACCGACAAGGGCCGCCGGTGGCCCGGCCAAGGAAGAGGAGCCGGGGTCGAGCCTTCCCCTCGACCGATCAGAACAGACACGAAGCGCCGGACGGAGGGACGGAGGGAGTCGGGGCCCGTGCCTCGGCGGCGTGTCGCCTGTCGGTTGCACTCGAGGCGAGGAGGGATATCTGCCCAGATATCGAGCTCGACCGTACCGATATGGACAGTTTCAGCGCACCACACTGAGCCCGCCCTGTCGTGGTTCCCATCGAGCAGGGGCCGTCCAGCGGGGGGGGGGACCCCGGAGGTGGGTCATCTTCCGGGAGGTGGCCTGCTGCTTATGGCGAGGCGGAGCGGTCCTGCTCCGAGAGGAGGCGCGGTCCGCACAGGTGTCAGTCCGCCCTCGAGCGGGGATTGAGGCGGAGCTCGTAGATCGCCGCGCGGAGCTGAGTCCGATAACGCCCAGATTGCCGCGCGGCTTAATCGAGGGCTAGAGGCGGATGTCGGTTTGGATCGAGGCAAGGTCGCGCGATCCAAGGAGGAGGCCGCCGCCGTTTCCGAAGCTCGAGAAGAGGCCCGCGGAATGCCCGAATCGAGGCCACCTCTGCCGTGGCTGAAGCGAGGCGGCAAAGCAGGAGGTGTTGACACCGTGGCGAGAGGCCGCCGTTTGCCCGACCGTCAGCGAGGCGGCGAGAAAGAGGACGAAGACGCCCAAGAGTTGGTGCCGCCACCGCCCGAGCTGCGACAGGGGGGCGTCGGCAGTGAGGGTGACAGCAAGATCTGGCCCTGGTAGAGCTGGGCGGGTGATCGAGGACCTTAGGTCCGAAGAAGCTCCTCATCATTGGCGCATAAGACGCATGCTGGAGTCAGCGTGCTAGGGCCTAACCAGACGACCTCGCGCAGGGGCACACTGCCGACGGGCGGCTTACACCTTGTTCTTGTTGTGTTCGAGAGTTCTTTGTTCTGCCGCAAGTCCTCATCTCTCCTTGTTTGCTGCCGCCGGGGTCGAGAGACGGTTCGAGGAGCATCGTGAGACGAACCAGGCTTCTTGGACCAGTCCAAGGGAACGATGCGTGGCGGAGCGGCGCTCGCTCTTCTCTCGATCGCCGGCCCCATGTGGGGGTGCTCCTCGCTGTACCGCTGGCGAAAGGTCGAGGTGTTGCATGCTGGGGCGATGCCTGGTCGACGCCTTGTTCTTCTTCAGACGCAGCACTCCGCACGGGCCGAGTTCGGCAAGCTCTCCATCACGGCGTCAGCAGACACTCGGTTGTTTCGCCTCCGGTTTCCGCTTACCCCCGGTCCATGTTGTCGCGGAAGGCTTCATCGAGATCGAGGAAGGATGTGAGGAGTGGAACACCGCAGAGTTGACAAAATTTTGGAAGAAGATGGAGATGCCGGGGACGTTCGCTGCGAAGATCTTCGGAGGAGGACGTGCTGCCTCCTGACGCCAGCACGGCCCCAGCATTTGTCGGGACCCTCCCTCCTCTCGAGCTGGGCCGTCGAAGGTCGAGCCTGACATCGTGGCCTCGGGGAGGAAGTACCGTACCGAACGAGGACTGGGCGATGGTCTTGCCAAATTTGGCAAACGCGTGACAACCCACAAGCAGAGCCATCAATAGAGAAGAATATAGCTGTATGACTGTGACATAAATGAGGGTACTCGATACCCGAATGATATGTGATATTTGTTTATAGAAAAGAGTTGTTTTTGTTTCCAGAATGATTTGACCGCTTTCTCGTGTTGTCCAGCAGCTCGAGTTTCTTGCTAAACTTAGTCTGTGTTCTTTGTACGTCGCGAGCCCTGGGGAGCGTAGGTGTAGGGCACCCGATAGCCCCGGGGGCGTAGGCGCGTCTACGTCGACGGCCCCTAAAATTCAAAAACAACCTTGGGGCTCGGAGGTCACTTTAGATTTAGACTCGCTAGTTAGTTCGATGGGCGCGGTCGAGGCGAGGGTCAAATTTTGTAAAAGAAAACCGCGTTTGTTTCCTGAGTCTGGGGGGCGTTACCCTTGTCCAGCCCCGCGAGGAGGCTGCGACCTGCAGTCTAGGGCAGGGTTCGAGGGCTCCTTAGTTGCTAAGGAACATGAAAAGAGGCGAAACGAGTTGGCCCATTTATATTCAACCATTTTTGTAAAAAGCAAGAAATGAACAAGGCCTCGGTGGCCCTTAAGGGTTAGAAGAGACGTAGCGGATTAGGTTCCGGGTTCGACCGATCCTGCCTTGGTCGTACGTCGAGTTTGGTATGCGGCTTGAGTATTCGGCCCACGGTGTTGGCTTCCACGGAGAGGGGTGGCTATGCGCCCTCGATTGTCTTTGCAGCCGTCGAAGCGACTAGGTCCCCACGCCAGGTCCTTTTTGCGCACGTGCTTGTTCTGTGGGTAGCATCGAAGTGTTTGCGTAAGCGTGCGGAGTTGTATGAGCGCCACGTCTCGGCCTCCTCGAGTGGTCTTGGCTGTTGCGAGCCTTTTCGTCGCGTGGTTTGTCTCGTTGCGGCCTCGAAGTCGCAGGGTGAACCGTACTCGGGTCCTAGAGAGACGGCCTCGCGCGCGGTAGGAGAAAAACGGAGTGAACCCGGTGGCTCGACTCGCGTAGCTGGGGCCCCACAGCACCGGGGGAGTTCTGTCCCACCCCTTTCCGAAATTTCTTGAGGGTCTTGAACAGCCTTGCTCAGCCCATGGACGGATCAGCACTTTGGCGCGCCGACCTGCACCGTTGCATTGTGGGGTATCGACCGAGGCCCGGTTATCGATGTTGTTGTCACGAGACAGTTGGGAACTCTTTTGCCCCGTTGGAATTGGGTGCATTGTCGGTGATGATGACATTAGGCACCGAACCGGTACATGATGTTGGCGATGAACTCGACAGTCCCTCTCGGAGGTTTTGGTATCTCCTATCGGGCTTAGCCTCGATCCATTGGTGTGAACATTGTCGACGGCCACGAGATGTGTGAATGTACCCTCCACTGTCCTTTTGAAGGCGACCCAAGAATGGTCGAGCCCCCAAACGGCACATGGCCAAGTATTTGGAAATCCTGCAGGGCGTGTGCGGGCTGGTGCGTTGCTTGGCGTAGAATGGACACCCTGGCATTGCCTGGACCAAACGCTTGGCATCCCCAATGCGGGTCGGCCAATAGAATCCTTGTCGTGAAGGCGTTGCCAACCAGGAGCCCTCGGCGCCGCGGGTGGCCGCAAGCCCCAGTGCAATTATCGTCGAGAGCTTGCGCCCTCTCGAGTGCCCCCGTTGGCCCCGGCACCTCCTCCCGTATAACCGCGCCCCCCCTCCGTGACCCCCCTAGGTCCCGCCCCCTCCGCCACCCGATCGCGTCCCGCCTACCGTCCCCTTTTTGATCCCCCCTCCCCCCCCCCCCCCCGCAAGGATCCCTACGCGCCCCAGCGGCCCCGCCCCTGCCCCAGCGCCAAGGGCGTGTCGCACTGCCACCTCCCTTCCCCCCCCTGTCCCGGTGTCAGCACGTGACCCGCTGACTCTTCTCTCCGTGTCGCGGTGACGTAGGCCTGGCCTGACGAGTCGCCTTCTTGCAGCCGTCATGTAACGAGGACTCTGCATCGGGGCGTGATCGGGCCTGGTTGTCACGCAGGCGGCCGAGGCCTCCGTGCTTTGGAGTCGACCCGTCTGCGAGTGCGCGATGCACCCCGGCCGTTTCGAGGAGGCTTCGAAACCATCGAGAAGAGCTTGGCACGTGTACCGTTCCGCGTCGTGGACGCCAACGTTGCCAGCTCGTCTGCGGCCTCGTGGTATTTCGAGCTAGTGGTTGAGCTCGAGGTCCGTTAAAACTGTCTTCCTTTTGCGCACCTCCCCGGCAGTATGCCTCCATCTTTGGTCGATGCAAGCTCGAAGCGCTAATAACCTGGTTGACGACGAGCTGCGAGTCTCTCTCGGGCGTCGAGGCGTTCGGACCCCGAGCCTGCTCTTTTTTGTATGCCCTGTTGATTCATGATGTTGCTTGTAGCTTAGGCTCTTTTTGATCACTTGATACATGTTATGAGCTAAGCTATTTTTGCAATTGGTGAACTTGATTAATCAACTATGAAACCTTTAATTTGTTCACTATTGAGCTTGGCAACTAGCATGGGTAAAATGTGTTGAGATCACTTGAGCTATCTTTTGTATGCTAGGTTGCTATGTCTCTTGCACTGAGTCCTTCGCTTGCTTGGATTGTTCATATTTACCTTGTGCTTAAAATTTGATTCAAGTCTAAATGAAATGAAAAGATCGAGATGGGATTACATGTGTTAGAACATCATGGTATCGAGATTGTTTCTCATTGCACTTTTGAGTTAAACTTGAGCCGTGTAGTGTAAGACCAAAATTGTTGCTTTAAGCTTCTGATTGCTTTTCTTGCATAGGCTTAGCCCGGTTGAAAAGTTGGGCAATGGCAATGCTTTCAACCTCTCGCAATCACATGCTTTAATTTGAATTTTATGTTAATACCACTGCAAATTCCGATAAAATTTAATAATAACACAAGTATATGCTTCATTCTATGGCATGATGATTGAACTTTGCTAGGGGTAGTTCACCTTTCATACATGAGTTAGCACTTGTTTGACATCCTGTCTATTCATGCTTAGTGCTATTTTAGTGGTGAACTCCTTTTGAATGGCTTAAAGCTGCTCATATGCTTACCACTTTTATTTATTGCTACACTTTCAGGGCAACACCCTTTTGAGCATATTTTTATTCTGATTGTTATACACTCGAATCTGTTGCATTGTGCATTTCATTCATTTTTAGCTTAGTGTTCATACCCCCGGCTCCGATACACATTCAGATCGCCGTGGTCACTTTCAGTGCTTTTTATGGCCCCTTGTGCATTTATTGATGACTTGTTTTGTGTTTGTGTCAACATTGTGGAGAAATTTCAAAAACCCTCAGCATGTTCCCTTCTGTCAAGGGGGAGAAGCTGTTTGCAAGGGGGGAGTTTGAGTGTTGGCACAAGGGGAGAGTCGTGCACGTTGGGGAGAGCTTTGAGCAAGGGGGAGTTTTAGCTCTTTTGTGTGCCTCAATTGGTGGTATCGAGTGTTCAATTGGTATGGAGCGACACATGCCTTTGTTTTCAATTGGTATCGTGCATGGTTTAATGATTGATGTCGGGTGGTGCTGCATAGCCTTTGTGTCTAGGCTTGCTTTCAGGGGAGTCATTTTGTTGGTAGCTTCTTTGTGTGCTCCGAGTGTTCCTCCAATTGGTTTTGAGCTTCTCTCTGTGCTTTTCCAATTGGTATTCAACTTTTGTCGTGTTGAGCCTCTTTGCCTCTATCTTAAGGGACTAGTAGTTTTTGCTTGGTATTTTTTATTGGTTGAAGCTTTCAGTCTTAAATGGTAGCTTTCATTTGGTATGGAGTCTTTGAGCTAGTGGTGTTGAGCATTTTCTGCTCTTGTTGAGGGCTAGCTCATTCTTGTCTTGATTGCGTTGAGTCGTTGCCCATGTCATTGGGGACCAATCATTGTTCATTTCAAATTGCCCTTTATTGACTTTTCATTGGCTTTTTGGGCATTTGAATGAGCTATTTTCTCATAACAAGTGACATTGATCTTTGCCTTTCTATGGCTTTTGATCACTTGAATGAGATTTTCGGTCTTGATATCTCAAACCATTTCTTGCGCTCAGTTTTTGTCAATTTAATCATCAAGGGAGAGAAATTATGGAACCAAGTACATTTGGGGAGGAATTTGTGGAGAAATCCAAACCTTCCAAGTCCGAGTTGATAAGAACCTTGGATCTTTTGTGATGATTGTTTGACAATTTGTTGAGAATGGTTTTTGAGTGCCTTTTGAGATTTCATGAAGCTCTTGTCTCTTCTTGACTCTTCGGTGTGTCGAGGCTTTGCTCGCTTTTTCCCATTTCTTTGGGAACAAGAGTTTCTATTAGGAGCTTTCATGATCCTTCCCCATCTCAAGTGGCCTTGTTTTTGCTTTTACTCAGCTTTTGGGCACTTGAATGAGGCTTGCCTTCAAACCTTTCCTTGTTCGATTTATTGTGAGTCAATGCATTCATCAAGGGGGAGATTGAGAACACATGGGCGATTGAGACACTTGGTTGAGAAGATCCCATGTGACATGGTTGATAAGTGCCCATGTGTGTATGATGAATGATTGACACTTGTGAGGAAGGTTTGAGGCTTTTCCCAGTTGAGTCTTATTTTATATGTGTTTAATGTTAATGACTAACCGTGACGTTGAGTTTTGTTGTGTTACTTGTGTTGGTGTGCGTGTGCAACATGTGTTCTTGTGGAGCTCGGAGGCAGTGGTCAATGGCGAGGTGAAGGTCAAAGTGGAGGCGTGCCATGCCGATGGACTTGGAGTGGCGAAGGGCGGACGCGAGCCTTGGACTGACGGACAAGAGGGTCGAAGGACCAGCTGCGGCAGCTGGCACTTGGCTTTGACGAGCAAGAGCACATGGGGATGTGCGATACATCGGTCCAGTCGGGAGGAAGACGATGGCGTCGTGGCACTTAGCGGGAGGTCGAACACGAGCTTGCGTGCGATGCAAGTGCCGTCGGCCAAGTCAAGAAGGAAGGCGAAGGCTGGATATGCATCGACATCGGTGCCGTTGGTTGGGGTGTGAGAACCACACTCCGTCGACGACACGGGTTCAGTAGTTGAGCCTCAGAAAGCTACACGACGGTTTTCGAGTTTCATCCTCAAAACTCGGGGTGGACAGTTTCCAGGTTTGGACCTCAAAACTTGGGTTGTCTGGTTTCTGAGTTTGGGCCACAAAACTTAAGGTGGACGGTTTGCCGGTTTGGGCCTCAAAACCGGGCGGAAGTTCCTATGCGGGACGGTCGACGCGTGGCGGCACCGAGAGGCTTGCGTTGCGGCGAAGCTATCGGTGAGAAGGCGCGGCGGCCGATGTTATGGCACATGGCGGCATCTTGGAGCTTGCGTCGAGACGAAGCTAAGGATGAGAAGGCGCGTGACCATCGGATGAAGAAACTGCCAGATTTGGACAGTTTTACCCATATGGGGCATTTGAGGTTTGTGCTTCATGTTAGGGCGTCTGTGTTTTTTCGGATGTGCGCCTATATATATGTGAAGGGGCTGCTAGGGTTAGAGGTGTGTCACTCTCATTTTGTTCTTATAAGGG
>CM019828.1:81998413-82038925 GCA_009763385.1 Coix lacryma-jobi var. lacryma-jobi | reverse complement strand
ATATCTCTATGGTGATTTCTCTATTTGGGATGATGGCAAATTCAAGGAGGAGGATCACATAGAGATGGTACATGAGATATTGAGCATGACCGAAACATGGTGGTTGTGAAGGATTGCTCCACCTCATGGTCAAGTGATGATGATGATGATCAATCCACAAGATCACTTGACAAAGATGACGGTGACCATAGCCGAAGCTCAAGTGGTGCAAATGATGATGCCATTCCATGCACACTTGATGATGATGATGACGGCTATGAGAGTGATGTCTCTTCAAGCTCTTCTACTACTCCACATTCCTTCATGTCACATGGTGACACTAAGGTATCAATTGCTAATGTGGTAGTTGATTGTGATGATCCAAATTTTGAGCTTGTATGTAGACTCACTAAGGCTTTAGAAAATGAGATGGCTAAAACAATGAAATTGACAAAAGAAAACTCATTTCTAAAGAATGCATGTGAACAACAAAAGCATCTACTTTATGTTACTACTTGTTCACATGATGAGCTTAAATTGACTCATGAGGAACTTAGTGTTGCTCATGACAACTTGGTACAAAACCATGCTTTCTCACTAAAAAGCTTTCTAATGAAGAAACTAAAACTAGTGAGAGCTCATCATTTGGGTCAAATGATCAATCACATATTTGTGCTAACCCATGTGATGTAGAGAAGAAGCATGTATCCACCTCTTGTGATGATTTAATATCTATGCCATGTTCTTCACATATAGATGCTTGTTCTACTTCTATGTCTTGTGAGACTAACCTTTTGAAGGAGAACAATGAGCTCAAAAGTGAAGTGAAGAACTTGAGCAACAAGTTAGAGAGGTGGTGTAGATCAAAAGTCACCCATGAGCACATGATGAAGAATCAAAGAAGCTATGGTGACAATAGTGGCATTGGCTTCAACAAAAGCAATGTCAACGGCAAGAGATGGGGCAAGAGAAGATTTGAAAGAGAAATGAAGAAGCAAGAACAAGAAAAGCTATCTCATTTCATGTGCTATCAATGCCATGAGATGGGACATCTTGCAAAAGCTTGCCCCAACAAGAAGAAGCCCCAAGTTCAAATCAAGAACAACCATCATGATGGTGACTTGATGAAGAAGAAGAAAACAAGAAGGGGCGGAAGAACAAGGCATCCAACTCACATTCAAGATGCCAAGATGATGATGAGCAAGAATGAAGAAAAGAAGAAAGATTTGGCTCACATCAAGTGCTACAATTGTGATGAATTGGGCCACCTAGCTTCGGGTTGCCCAAACAAGCTTGAGGAGAAGGCTCAAGCAAACAAGAAGAAGCAAGGCAATGAGAAGCAACATTTGAGCAAGGAAGAAAAGGCTCAATCCAAGAGAGTTTGCTACTCATGCCGGGAAAGGGGACACATGGCAAATTCATGTCCCCTAGGTAACGCTTCTAAGCCTATTTCAATTGATGATAATATTGTGCTTAGGAAGGATGTAAATGGTACCACATTGGCTACTATTGCAACTCATCCCGCTACTCATACTAAGGCTATGCCTAAGTATGTTGCTCCTAACTTGAGAGGACCCAAACTAGTTTGGGTACCATCAAAAAGTGGATGAATGTGTGTAGGTACCATGGCATTGGAGGCTTGACTCAATTGATTTCATATTATTCATCATGTGATTGATTCAAGTAATGAAGCCTAGTGCTATCCAAACCCAATGCCAAGACAAAAGAAGTGAAGTCCAAGTGCAAAACATACAAGTGCAAAAGATCAAGTTGTGATGTTTGATTGGAATTATTTGAAGGCTTGCAATCTAATTGAGTAGAAGCTTGCTATTTGGATGATCGTGAGCTACTAAGGTATATCTCTAGTTGATCATGTTATTTTAGATGCATATGAGATGATCGAATCGGATATATATGCATACGTTGCTTGCTATAAGATGATTGAATGGATTTGATGCTTAGTGATCAAAATTGAGTTAGGTTTGAATGGATATGTTCATAAGACTTCTTTTAGTGAGTGGTTTGAATGGATATATGTCTTGTGTTGATGTTCAAACATGTTAGCTCAAGTTTGATTCATATTGGTAGAGTATAGCTCAATTGCTCAAAGTTGTCAAAAATCTGAAATCTGAGCTAGCTGTGATAATAGCCATGTTTGAATGATCAAATCTATTTGGATTGGCTTGAAATTTGGTACACATGCTCTACACTTGTGATATTAGTCGCTGTGCAAAATTCATGATTATTGGATAAGATGTACTTTGGTTTTGGAGTAGATCTTGTCAACTATTGTGCAGCAGTTTTCAGCATGTAGTACTATGGAAAGAATTGAAATCTGGTAGCAATCTAGAAAGCCAATGAAGCTCAAATTTTTATGGCTGCTAGAACACTTAGAGAGGCACATCTCCACCAAATTTCATAGTCATTAGACTTATATTTTGGGAGATATGCATGTTTCTTTGAGAAGGACAGAATCTGCCAGAAAAGTGACAAATATTGGATTGATTTAGAGTCACTTTGATTGAAAGGCCCTCAAGTTGGAATCATGTTTATAAAGTGGTTGAGGGACCTATGTTTGGTTTTGAGATGAGCTAGAAGTATGGCAAATATGAGTACAAGTTCATGTGATTGGGAAGTGTATTTGGCACACATTTGGTACTCAAATTGAAGATCAAGACCAACATCAAGATGAAGATAAAGATCAAGCTCTAGTATCAAATTGAAGATCATTTGGAAGAAAGAAAAGGACTCAAAGAGGAATTCAAAGTCACATTTTCAAGAAGAGTTTAATTGGATCAATCAAACAAGGTCAATTCAAGTGAGTATCAAGGATGATTCTTTGGAGAAAGATCACTTCTCCCTTTTGTAGGGGCTTGCCGCCTTTTGTAGGTTAACCGAGCATGATGCTTGGAAGGCTAACATGGAAGTGGTGATCTAGAGTATCATTGGAGATGCTTGGTTGGAGAAATCAAGAGATTGATCAAGAAAGAAAGCAAGCAACACCCAAGATAGTAAAGCAAATCATGACAATTCAAATGGTATTCATATGCAAGCTATGTTCAAATGAAGAAGCAAGCCAACCACAACAAGATAGCGCACTTAATCATATGAGTGAAGATTTGTTCTATCAATTGGTATATATTGGTCTTCACCATGGACTTCACATTGCTATTTGGAGCTTAATTGGAATCAAATGACTATCCTCTACTCCAAGATAGCAAAGGTATCATTGTAATGTGCATGATCATATTCATCCCTTACTAGTATGCGGTTAGTGCATATAGTACATGCTCAATAGGATCATGCATAACAATTGAAAAGTTTAAATTCATAGCCTACCACTATTGCTTGATTGACTATATGATCTAGTGGATAGTATGTGAATTTGTTCATGAGCTAGTGAACCCAAGTACTTGATCTAGAAGATGAACATTCAAGTGTCTAATTCAACATGAGTAAGATAACCATTGAAAGATGTGTGAAGAAGCTTACTCTAGAGCAAACCGAGTTAGATATCTTGTGCAATATTGCCTAGTTCAAGTCACAAATGAGAAGCTCATGAAGACGACAAGAGTTCAAGAAGAAGACAATAATGCAAATGGATATCAAGTTTAAACTTTCATTCAAGTGGTATCCTACAAGACTTCAAGTGATCCTCAACTATAAGTGATCAAATCAAGCAAAGCATCCCTCTCCAACAAGAGCTCAAGTTTATCAATTGGATGACCCATGCTATGACATAAGGGAGGTGCCCCACCTAGTGGTATCAAGGTCAAAGATCCTTCAAGTGGGTTTCATTCCAACACATATAGTAGTGTCCATCAAAAAT
Source organism: Coix lacryma-jobi var. lacryma-jobi (assembly GCA_009763385.1). Lineage (NCBI taxonomy): Eukaryota > Viridiplantae > Streptophyta > Magnoliopsida > Poales > Poaceae > Coix > Coix lacryma-jobi. The sequence goes on along the minus strand of CM019828.1, from coordinate 82,035,117 downwards.
GAAGCCTAAAGTGTCAACCATCTACCCTAGTGTCACCCTTTGTGAGAAAAGAGCATACCTTTTATGGTCATTGATGACAAAGGGGGAGAAGTTATGGAAAAGATATGTCAATTATGATATGTCAAGGACAAAGAGGGAGAAAAGAAGATGGACATGGATCAAGAGGGAGCAAGATTGAAGGATCAAAATTCTTGGACAATGAGAGCACACAAGTAGGGGGAGCAAGCTCATGAACTTGGTTGTTGCATTTGATATGTGCATAATCATGTGCTTGCTTGCATTGCATAAGTTTTAAAATTTTATATGCATGCTTGTGTGGTGTATGCTAGTTATAGGATTTAATTGATGAATTGATAACTAGCATGCATAGGTTAATAGCTAGACTTGTGCTTTTAATGCAAAACTAGACCCTTGCTATTAATGTTGATCTCACGGGGTTTTCTAGTTTTTATGATGTCTAGCTACTCTTCGATGCTAAGGATGAATCAAATGTGGTATGCACGCTTCAAAGGTAAAATTTCATCATGTATACCTTAGCATCACTTAGTAGTGCTAACACTCCCACAAATTTCATATTTATGCATGTGTGCAAGCTTGAAACCAAACCATTTGAGCACACATGTAGGGGGAGTTAACACTACAAAGTCGGGTTGTATGGTGCTTATCCAAATTCTCTAATATGGTCTTAATGTTGGATAAGTAACATAGAATCCAAAGAGCTTAATTTCCATATCTTTGTAGAGTTGTCATCAATTACCAAAAAGGGGGAGATTGAAAGGTCCTAGTTTGGTTTTGGTAATTGAGTGACAACTTAGGTGGACTAATATGTGTTTGAAGTGAAATTACACAGGTGATTAGTCCATAGGTGATCATGTGTGAGCAACATATGCCATAGAGGTGAAATGGCTTGGAAGATGTTGCAAGGCTCATACATGTGATGAAGGAGCTTATTGCATATGTGACATGACATGTGGTCATATGGCTAAGATGGAGAAGATCAAGGCAAGACTTGGCTTGATGGACCGGTTGCGAAGGTGAAGGGCAAGTTGAGGCTTTGAAGCCGTTGGTACCGAGTGTCGGGAGGCTTAAGCAAGACTTGGCGCCGAAGGACCGAAGCGATGGTGAAGAGCAAGTGATGTCAAGATCGATGGACCATGGAGGCCATGTGATGATATGAAGTGGATCATATCATTTGAAGATAGGTTGGTGCATGTGTTGCATCAACACCGAAGGAGATGGAATGGAATGCGCAAGGCAAAGGTATATTTGTAGGGCATTTCATTTCACCGGTCATAGGTGTGTAGAGAAGATTATGACCGGGTTTAGGATAGATGGCCGTACTATTAAGAGGAGCAAACCTGTTTGCATATCGGTCATCTAGTGCCACTTGAGCGATCTAACTTTGCGATGTTACTAAGATCGAGTGGCGTGGTGAGGGCAAGTGAAAATCCTTTGAAAATTGTTTGTGAAAATGCTAACACACATGCACAAGATGATGTACACTTGGTGGTGTTGGCACATTTGCAAAGGAGAAGGTGTTGGGGTTGATTTGGATCAACTCGGAGAAGTTTCGGAGAAAGCTTTGGTTGAAAAAAGAGAAGCGATGGATCTTGGATTGGAATCCTGTTCTAATCCTTTGTGAGTTGGATCAGCTATGTATGTGGGATGTGTAGCCCTCTGAGTTAGCTTTCCAAAATGTCCAAGATCATCGAAATCGGAGTTCGGAGCTAAGAGTTATAGCCGTTTGAGCGTTGAAAGGTCAGTGACCGGACTCACTGACCGGACGCGTCCGGTCAGTAGTGTTGAGTCCGGTCACAGAGTCCGGTCAGTGCTTTTTGAGTGCTGATTTGAGGTGTATTGATCGGACGCTCGGTAGAGTCCGGTCAGTAGTGACCGGACGCGTCCGGTCACTGAAAAACAGCCCCGAAACCTCTCTGTTTGCGACCGGACTCAGGCATAGGCGCGTCCGATCATTATGACCTGACGCGTCCGGTCAGTAGAAGGCTGAACGCGCGCGAAAACTAGCCGTTGGGGACGGACGACCGGACTCTAGTGACCGGACGCGTCCGGTCACCCTGTAGTGAGTCCGGTCAGTACGAAAAGTGCCCAGTGAAGGGGGTAACGGCTAGTTGAGCCCTTGGGGCTATAAAAGGAGATGGTGGCCGGCCTTGGCTGGTGCTTAGCACCCTTGGGACTTGGTGTCCATGCTTGGGGAGTGCTTGGGAGCCCTCTAACTCGCTTGTGCTTGCTAGTGTGCGAATCTATTGCGAGTGAGCGATTCTAGTGCGTTGCTTTGAGAGATTGCATCGAGTGGCACTAGGTGTTCGTGTTGCAAGCCGGTGGTGCTTGTTACTCTTGGAGGTTGCCACCTCCTAGACGGCTTGGTGATCGAGTCTCCGTCGTGAAGCCCGCGTGAAGATTGTGCGTGGCTCCGGAGAAGGATTGTGAGGGGTATTGTGCTCACCCCGCGGGAGATCGTGAAGAGCAACTCTAGTAAAAAGGAGACGTGAAGAGCGTCAAGTGGTTCGGCCGGGTCGAGTGCTAGAGCTTGTGGTAAGCACTCCTTGGGGAGAGTGTGACTAGTGTAGTCACCACTAGCAAGAGGACCGGCGACAACCTTGAGCTTGTCTCAACGGGGACTAGCTTGGTGGCAACCAAGTGAACCTCGGGATAAAATCACCGTGTCAACATTGTCTTCATCTTCTCGGTGGTTTGCTATCTCCATTCACTAGCTTGTATTTCCATACTCATACTTGTGCTAGTGTTTAGTTGTTGCTCTTGTGTAGCTATCTAGCTTGTGTAGCTTAATAGTTGCTCTTGTAATTAGTTAGCTTGTGTAGCTTGCTAGTTACCTTCCTTGCTTGTGTAGCATAGAAGTTGATCCCGTGAGTGACTAGTTGACTTGTAGTCTTGCTAGTCACATTGCTTAGTTTGTATAGCTAAGTTGAGCTCACTAATTTGGCTTGTGTTGCCTTGTTATTGAGCATTGCTAGTGAGCTTAGGCTTGGTGCTTTTGCTTAGTGGCATGTGTAGGAGCTCCCCGGTTGATTGAGTACTAGTTGCATAGGTTTGTGTGACCTTGCTTCTAGAATTGGTTAGGTGAGCTCTAGCTAGCCCGACACCTTATTTGCATTGTTTAGGATCTTTTGTAAGGTGTCATAGAGTATAGGTAGAGGGGTGTAGTCTTGGCTAGACCGATAGTTTTAATTCCGCATTTGTTTCGGTTAGCCGACGCGATTATTTTTATAAAGGACTATTCACCCCCCCCCCCTCTAGTCCGCCATCTCGACCCTTCACCTAGCTAGCCTACAGTTCAATTCACTTAGCCATAGTAGTTAATCTCTAGTGAGCTTAGTGTTTGATCTTTGCCAATAGTTTGCTTAGTTAGTTTAGTGTTTATCTTATTAAGTCAAGTGTTTGCTCTGACGTCCGCAAGGGTGTCTCTATTCAAAGCTAGGGTAGAGATAGTTAGAATATAATTAAGCGTGGTGCTTAGTTATAGACTTACCTTCAGATACGGCTGGACCCCCGGATAGCTGTGGTAGCAAGCAGGTGGTGACAGCCCTGTGCGCCTTGAATTCCACCACGTAGTTGGCCCAGTTTAACAGTAAGGCTCGTTGTGCTAGCGTTCAACCTAAGTAAGTGGTAAAGGCTAGTACGCCTCGATACTTGACAAGATAGGAATAAAACTTTACTCAACTTAGTTGCTTTATTGTCTTTTGCCTGCCCTGCTTCGTAACTTTCTCGCTTTGTAGTTATCTTGCTTTGTAGTTATCTAGGATTAGTTATCTAGGATTAGTTAGTAGTTAGTTATCTTAGTTACCCTTAGTTACCCTCTATCTACCTATCCATCCACCTTACCTTAGCCATCCATTTCATCCTTACCTAGCCATCCATATATTCTTTCTAGCCTTCCATCCCTTCTCTTCCCTTTTTCCCTTTTCTCTTTTCTTTGACTCTCATCCCCTCCTTGACTCAACTCATACACCACCCTAGCCTTCCCTTGGGATCAACTAAATCGACACCTGGTACTCCCAGGCGAAGTGCTACTACGATAGTTCTGTGCGCTTGCAGAATCTCCTCCTGGTAGATTGCATTCTCGCTAGCTAGCTCCTACTAGTGTCGGGACTGACAACCCCGCTTGGCATTAGTAGATAGCTACTTTAGTTACCCTATCCTAGGTGTAGCTAAGAACTACCAACAAGCATTTCTGGCGCCGTTGCCGGGGAAGGCAATCGGTGTATCGGTTGAGTCCGTGTCGAATTTATCTTCGCTTAAGCTTCCGCTTAGCGAATCCCATCTTACCCCATTCTTTCTTTCCTTAGTTCTTCTTATCTTTTTCTTTCATCTTCTTCAACTTCTTTCTTTCTTATCTCGTTCTATCTTCACGATGGCCAATAAGACCATTCGTGAGTTTTCTGCTCCTTCTGCCGCTAATGTAGCGATAGGACCAGACGTGATCGATGCCAACCTCAATTTTGAGTTGAAACCGGCTCTGATCACGATGGTCCAAGCTAGCCCGTTCTGTGGCAAGGCTCATGAGGATGCCAATGCTCACCTCCAACAATTCTTGGAGATTTGCGGCACCTTCACCATTAAGGAGATAACCCAAGAAGCCATCTGTCTTCGTCTCTTTCCTTTCTCTTTGATAGGAAAAGCGAAGCCATGGTTCTATACCGATCGCAATGCTGTAGAAACATGGGACAAGTGTTCCAATGCTTTTCTCGCCAAATTCTTTCCTTTGGGCAAGACGAATGCTCTGCGCAACAAAATCTCCAGCTTTATGCAACAAGCCGAGGAATCTATTCCTGAGGCTTGGGAAAGGTTGCAATAGTATGTCGCTGCTTGTCCGCACCATGGTATGGAGGACTGGCTATTGATCCAGAACTTCTACCATGGCCTAACCCCTCTCTCTAGAAGCCATTTGGATGCCACCGCCGGCGGTGCATTCTTTTCTTTGAATGTTGCAGATGCTAAGGCTCTCATAGAGAAGATGGTGTCAAACCAAGGATGGAATGACGAGAGACTGCAGCCCCGTAAGCGAGGTATGCATTCCCTTAAGGAGGCTGACATGATCGTGGCCAAGATGGACCTGCTGGCAAAGAAGCTGGACAGCTGTGAGAAGATGAACCAACAGGAGAGTGTCCAATCTCTGGAATCCTACATGACTTGTGAAGTCTGTGGAGAAACCGGACATTCTGGGAACCACTGCCCCGAGCTACATGAGGATTTGAACTTCATCAACAACAACAACGGTTCCCGTCAACAGAATCAAGGATGGAATCGGCCTGCAAATTCTCAAGGTAACAATCCATTCCCTCGCTCTAATTTTCATAATTCTGATAATTTCTCATTCTTGAAGAATTTAGTTTACTCACAAGGTAAAACTACTGATTTCTTGAAAGAGAGATTAATGGCGAATGATAAAATTCTTGAGAATATAAATGCTAAATTAGAAGATTTCTCATCTGCTTTGAAAAATCAATTAAGCTTTAATAAGATGTTAGAAACCCAATTAGCTCAACTTGCTGCTATCATACCATCTTTTGAATCTGGCAAAATTCCTGCTAAACCTGACATGGAAACTGCAAATATGGTTGAAATAAAACATTTTAACTATTATGAAGATCAAACCATGACTGTTAAAAAGGGTGATCCTGGTAGTCCCATAATTAGATGCTCAATCTTTAGTGAAGTCTTTAAAAATGCCATGTGTGATTTAGGATCGAGTGTGAATATTCTATCTAAAGATTTCTATGAAAACTCGTTCTTTCCACCCATGTCATCCACATCTGCCTATGTTGTGCTAGCTAATCAATCCACTTGCTACGTAGAAGGAATAGTTAATGATTTACCTGTTCATATTAGAGGCTCCTATGTTCCTACTGATTTCATAATACTAGATATGGGAAATAGGAAAGATGTGCCTCTAATCTTAGGTAGACCCTTCTTGAATATTGTTAATGCTTGCATATATGTGGGAAGTGGTAAAATTCAAATGACATTAGGAGGGAGGAAGGAAATATTCTCTTTCTCCCGAGGCCCTGCATATACCGCTAACATGCCGGTAGCAAAACTCGTTCGTACCAAGAAGAGGTGCCCAAGAACAGGGTGGAGTAGAAAGAGAGAACCACCTCCTCCTAAGTTGTGTGATTCACATAACAAGGGAGAGGTGCCAAAAGAAGAAGAACCAGATGGAGTACTAAGAGAAGAAGTGCCCAAGGAAGAAGATCCACCCGATAAGGATGAAACTCCATGGACCTAAGGTATGGTTTTACTTTTAATTTCCCTTCAAATTTCCATTCTTCGAATAAATAACATATGTCATGCATGAAGCTAAAAAAAATCAGTTATCATTAGTTTTATGCATAGGTATATGTTAACTTAGAACAATAAAATATCAAAATAGGATAGTTTCCCTTTTCACAACATTAGATAGTTTCCTTTTTAATAAAATGAGAACAAGAGCTCCGACTGAGACGAAGAAGATCTTTCACCAAGCAAGAAGCCAGCTTGGGGGAGACTCCCGCTCCGATAAGGTATGTCTCAAGCCTACACTTTACATTCAGTCTTAAATTCTATATCTTTTGAATGTCACATGCTTGCCTAAATAACCACTCCATGAATAAAATTGATAAAATCTGCTTAAATAAGTTGAAACCTGAATAAGATTTGAAATATGTCATGCAAATGCTATTGTTATGGTTTGAATAGCTGGTCTTATCTAAGTTGTAGCTTTTGTGGGTTGCACATGCTTTAACTGAAATCATGCTTAGTGAATAAAGTTAGTAAGAAATGGAGTAATTCTTTAAACTTGTTAAGGTGAAATTAGGACCTAATCTGGAGGATTTCTTTTAAAAATTATGAAAACCTTGCTAAAAGTTCCTCCTAGGTTTTTATCCCATCCCACCACCAGCCAAATATTTGTTAGTCATTAGTCAAAACCACAAAGAGCTTTGTTTGTGTTGAGCTTTGTTAGACCTCATAGATCTTAGTAGAGAAGCTTATCATATCTTTTGAATCCAGATTCACGTACACCCACCATAATTTGCCTACTTTCCACTTTGGAAGTTTGCAACCACCAAATAAATTGCTTATTCTCTACACCGGAGATATGCAATACCCTGCCAAACATCCCATTGCTAGCCTTATGCTTATTCCTACACTGGGAATAAGCATTTTTCCATCTTCCCCTTTTTCATTTCAAAAAAAAACCTTTCCTATAGATGTCTGCGGAAATCTAGAGCTAAAAGAGAGAGAGAAAAAAAATGAGCAAAGTAGCTCAAGAAAGGACTATGTCCTGTGAAAAAAAGTGAGCAAAGTAGCTCAAAAGAGGACTATGTCCTAAGAAAATGTGAGGACACACCTTTTGTCTACTCACTTTGTATCCAAAAAAAAGAGAGAGAGAGAATTATCATTAGCTCTAGACCCCAGATATTAACTAGAAGGATTATGAAATACCTCTCTATACACTTCCACATAACCACACATGCACATCTTGATCAATTTTTATGATTTGCTGCTCCTTATGATCTGAGTGTCTAGCTTAGCAATAAACATCAGGCAATTTGCTCATGGTTCTTAGCCTACCTATAACTCCACATATCATTCTTTAGAAATAGGAGAGGCTACATTTTGGCCTAAGTGAGGATTTAAACAACATTGAGTGATTAAGTGGATCTTGGAGGACTTAAGCAAGTTGTTATCTTTTGAAAACCTTGAAAAACCTCCAGACAGAATCCTAGTCAAACCTAAGCAAGATAAAAGTTTCCTATCTACTGCTTTATTTCACTCTTGCATGTTTGAAGTGAAAAGCTATAAGCCCCACATTGCAATGATTAATGATATATGCTAAGTTATTTCTCACTATACAATATGCACTTGCAGACATCTTAAGTTGCTATCCATTTCATGCTCAATGCTTAAACCGCATTGTTGCTCGAGGAAGAGCAACAAGTTAGCTTGGGGGAGCTTGTTGACGGTCCTTAAACAGCTGTTTTACCATCAACATTTGACCCTAAAGTCCACCAAAAAGGCATGAAATGTAGTCAAATAGGTTTCAAACTAACCAAATTCCATATGTCCATAGAATTCTATTTGAATGCAGGATTTGAACCAAATTTGGACATATGGACCCACCAGAGGCCAAGCCCACTCAGCAGGGCCCAAATGGGCCTAAGGGGGGTGGCACCCGCCACCCCTAGGTGGCACCCACCACCTCTAAGTGGCGCCCGCCACTTGGGTTGGCCCAAGTGTCACCCCCTGCCATGTCACCGATCCGTGTGACCTCCCCAAGGCCAAATCCTGGCCCTTGGTCACTAGGTCAGTGGCATCGGACGGCTCAGGGAGGAGTGGCGTGGATCAAGGCTGAATGTCGGTTGCTAGGACATGCAACCGACCTCCAAACCACCTTGGACAACCACCTGGATGCCGTTGAAGTAGAGGCGGTTCATCCAACGGCCAGAGAGCTGGCGGCCGCCAATAGGGGGTGGCGCAAGTGCCACCACCTACCATGTCACCGATCCGTGTGACCTCCCCAAGGCCAAATCATGGCCCTTGGTCACTAGGTCAGTGACATCAGATGGCTCAGGATGGAGTGGCGTGGATCAAGGCTGAATGTCGGTTGCTAGGACATGCAACCGACCTCCAAACCGCCTTGGACAACCACCTGGATGCCGTTGAAGTAGAGGCAGTTCATCCAACGGCCAGGGAGCTGGCGGCCGCCAGTAGGAAGTGGCACCCGCCACCTGACCTAACCCTAGGTTGGTTGGCTGCCCACTATAAGAACCCCTCTCACTCATTTGGGCTATAAATACCCCCCTGGAGGCACCTCTTCATTTGTACCATCACACACCCAAGAGTACCATCACTTCCAAGAGAAGCAAAGCAAGAGAAGCAAGTGAGAGTTAGGTTAGAAGCTTAGAGAGCTTAGGCAAGTAGGTTAGCTAGTAGAGAGAGTATAGCTCTAGTGCCCTCGCTACAGCGCGGCTCTTAGTTTAGCATAGCTTAGCCTAAGTCCTTGGCAGTATTAGCGTAGAGCTTGCTAAGATAGAAGCCGGTGCAAGCGACTGGCATCGGAGGTCGGTTGATTTCCCGGCGTCTCTGGTCTGGTTTGCTCTCTTGTATCTCATGTACATTTATCTTTATCTCAGTATTACTTTCAGTATTACTTTATCAAGTACCTTGAGTGTGACCTAGCTAGCCTACAGTTCAATTCACTTAGCCATAGTAGTTAATCTCTAGTGAGCTTAGTGTTTGATCTTTGCCAATAGGTTGCTTAGTTAGTTTAGTGTTTATCTTATTAAGTCAAGTGTTTGCTCTGACGTCCGCAAGGGTGTCTCTATTCAAAGCTAGGGTAGAGATAGTTAGAATATAGTTAAGCATGGTGCTTAGTTATAGACTTACCTTCAGATACGGCTGGACCCCCGGATAGCTATGGTAGCAAGCAGGTGGTGACAGCCCTGTGCGCCTTGAATTCCACCATGTAGTTGGCCCAGTTTAACAGTAAGGCTCGTTGTGCTAGCGTTCAACCTAAGTAAGTGGTAAAGGCTAGTACGCCTCAATACTTGACAAGATAGGAATAAAACTTTACTCAACTTAGTTGCTTTATTGTCTTTTGCCTGCCCTACTTCGTAACTTTCTCGCTTCGTAGTTATCATGCTTTGTAGTTATCTAGGATTAGTTATCTAGGATTAGTTAGTAGTTAGTTATCTTAGTTACCCTTAGTTACCCTCTATCTACCTATCCATCCCCATACCTTAGCCATCCATTTCATCCTTACCTAGCCATCCATATATTCTTTCTAGCCTTCCATCCCTTCTCTTCCCTTTTTCCCTTTTCTCTTTTCTTCGACTCTCATCCCCTCCTTGACTCAACTCATACACCACCCTAGCCTTCCCTTGGGATCAAATAAATCGACACCTGGTACTTCCAGGCGAAGTGCTACTACGATAGTTCTGTGCGCTTGCAGAATCTCCTCCTGGTAGATTGCATTCTCGCTAGCTAGCTCCTACTAGTGTCGGGACTGACAACCCCGCTTGGCATTAGTAGATAGCTACTTTAGTTACCCTATCCTATGTGTAGCTAAGAACTACCAACACTAGACATTTATTCATTATATAATATCTTTATTTAGTTTTCTAATAGTTATTTATCTTTTTATGAGTTTCTATGTTTATTAACCTGATCTAACTAAACCAAATTAATAATAAAAATAGCCATGATACTTATCGTGATAACTGAGGGTGCCTTTTTCCATGCTGGATCTTGACGCGGTCTTTTTCTCCAGCAGACGAGTAGACCGTTAGCTTGAGTCCTTCTCTTCTTCTCTTCCTGCTGAATTCAAAGATAGACAACACAACCAGTGGAATTTGATTAATCGTTAGTGATAAACATTCCTCCCATTTGTCTAGTTGTCTTAAAGCTCTTAAGATTATTTATGTCCTTCCTTTCCACTAAGCAGAGTTTCAGCAGTATTTCATAGTGTCTCTTTTTGGATTTTTGTTTTTATGGATGAATGCAATGCATAAGTAAATATGCAAATGTATCAATTTTTTTATTGTTTTTATGCCTCCACAGAAAGTATAATACTATCATGGGGCTTAGATATATATTTTTTTATTTTGTTTTCTAATGCAGATATAATTGCTAAGAAGTAAATATGATACTAATAGTAAAATGATTATGCTAAATCTACTAATTATGTAATGATGAATTTAATGCTAATGAATATGGATAACTACCGAGTTACCTTTCGGTGAGGATTCGATGTTTATAGTCTATCGAACAAGACTCTTTGTACGCTCCTTATTCTTCCTTGGGTGCATCAGCAGATCCTGAAGAGGACCTCGATGACTGCACATCAGTAGAACTCTCTTTCTTCTTCCACACTCGTTTGACTGGTGGACTTGTCTCCTTTACTTCATCGTCCTTCATTTCCTTTAGTGGGATGTCTTCACTCCTGGTGACTTCTCCTTTATAGTCAGCCCATCCATCCTTGATTGGTCGGTTCTTGTTGCGTTGGGATGTGCGGCGCCTCCTCCTTGAGTGGTTCTTCTTTTCTTGTACATTAGTGGCATAGCTATTAAAGTAACAGCATACCTTCTCTCTTGGGAGCTGGAAGTGAATCTCTCTAGATCTCATGTTGATGATGGTGCCTGTGGTGTTGAGGAAGGGTCTTCCTAGGATGATGTGGATATTGTCTTCTCTTCCCATGTCTAGTACCATGAAGTCGGTGGGAACATAGTAGTCTTCAATTTGGATCATTACGTCCTTTACTACTCCCTCCGGAAATCGATATGTTTGGTCCGCCAGCTGCAGCTGCACATATGTTTGATACATAGGTCTATTTTTATATAAGTATTCATATGTTACCTTAGACATTATGTTAACACTTGAACCGATGTCGCAGAACGTCTTGTGGAATGTACTTCCCTCGATCTTGCAATCGATGGTGGGTACACCTGGGTCGTCTCTCTTGGTGAGGTATGGTGATGGAAGAAGGTGGTCACTCTCTGTTCGGACAGAGTTGACCATCCACACTGTGTCTTGATGCGGTTGTGTAGCCTTGTTCTTCCTCCTTCTGTTCTTATTCTTCTTCTTTGATGATATAGCATTTGCATCTTCGTAAGGCATCTGAGGGTGGACTCGAGTAGTGAGTGTACAACCCTTGAAGCTGAATCTTTCTTTGTTGCCTGTGATTGTGAAACAGATCTTGGCGCTATCCGCGTAGATAATGGCTTTGGTAGAGCTTAGGAACGGACTTCCAAGAATGATGGGTGCTCTATTGTCTCCACCTGTTTCAAAGATCACAAAGTCTACACACACATACGAGTGTCCCACTCGAATACAGACATCTTCTAGAATTCCCAATGGGTAGCACAATGTCTGATCCGCAAGCTGCAAACACATACTTGTATATAACAAAGGTGCACCATGAATTTGTTCATATATTACCTTTGGCATAATGTTGACGCTTGCTCCAAGGTCGCAGACTGCTTTTTCAAAACTGTCAGGTCCAATGTGGACTGGAATGACAGGTCTTCCTGGATCTCCTTTCTTTGGGGCAATGGAGTCATCCTTCCATCCCCTCGATGGTCTAGCTGTGAGCTGCCCTGCATCTTAAATATCTACAAGATTGGCAGTCTCTAGCTCTTCCAGACTTCCGGGAATTTTACCTTTTTCAGCCATAGGGACTGAAGCTGCTAACTCAGATAATTGAGATTCTATCATCTTATTAAAGCTATGTTGATTCTTTATGGCAGAAGTAAAGCTATCCATTCTAGTATTAATGTTTTCAAGTAGTTTATCATTGGAAGCTATCTTCTTAGACATATTATCAATAATCTTGTTTTGATTAGATATCATCTCTCTCAAAGGTGGTTGGTTAAATGTATTACCTTGGTAGTTACCTGAGTAGTTACCTAAGTAATTAGGCCTTGATTGTTGGTTCCATCCTTGAGTTTGTTGAGGACGATAGTTGGTGTTATTGTTGATGTACTTTGCATCCCCTTGAATCTCAGGGTAGTTGCTCCCTGAATGACCAGTGCCTCCACACTCTTCACATGTCATGCGAGATTTGTAAATGTGCATGACATCTTCTTTCTTGGGAGTGTGTCCATCGAACTTTTTCATGAGTAGGTCAAGTTTGGCAGACAACATGTCTACTTCTTTCAGTTGATGTATTCCTCCCCTCTTGCGTGGTTGAGAGCATTCCTCGTTCCATCCTTGGTTAGAGGCCATCTTCTCAATGAGTGTAGTAGCATTGTTGATAGTGAGTGACAAGAATGATCCTCCAGCAGCGGCATCCACATTCTCACGGGTACTCGAAGTGAGCCCGTGGCAGAAGGTCTGCATGAGTAGCCAATTCTCCATCCCATGGTGAGGGCATTCTGATATGTAATCTTGAAAGCGTTCCCAAGCCTCTGGGATTGATTCATCGTGTTGTTGCTAAAAAGTTGAAATCTTGGCACGAAGGGCATTCGTCTTGCCCACTGGAAAGAACTTTGCTAGGAAGGCAGTTGAACAGATTGCCCATGAGGTGTTTTTGTCCTTGTTGGCGTAGAACCATTGTTTTGCTTTTCCCAAGAGTGAGAATGGGAACAAGCAAAGTAGAATGGCGTCTCTTTCGACTCCCTTGATGGTGAAAGTGCTACAAATCTCCAGAAAGTGTTGGAGATGAGCGCTTGCATCTTCATGTGCCTTTCCGCAAAACTGATTAGCTTGCACCATGTTGATCAAAGCTGGCTTGAGTTCAAATCCATTGTCTCCCACATTGACTGTTGGTCCAGTCCTGATGTTGGCAGTGGTTGGTGCAGAGAACTCACGGAGTGTCTTGTCGGCCATGGTGTCCAACACTGGTGTTAAGCTTCTTCTTATCTGGTTAACTTCTGGAAGTGGTAGTGAGGGTCTCTTGAGTTTGCATCTTGTTTTCTTCAGTAAAGCTTCAGGATCCTCAACATAGTTATTCAGAAGTTGGGAACCAGTCATACATCACACCCTGCATAAGATAAAAGATAAACAAAAGCCAGGGTAAGTCTGTTTGAGTAGAGATAAACAATCAGTGCATTATCACATGTGTGTAAGTTAAAGGATATGTTCTAGCTAGTGTTTTAATGCTGCTAATGCAATGTCCTAACAGTGTTTATAAAGATGAAAAAGAAAAACCCTACGTACCATCCTTAATTGAATTGATGTGGTCCCCGGCAACGGCGCCAGAAATGCTTGTTGGCATTTCTTAACGTCGCTACTAAGAATAGAGTTTTAGTCTATCCCTAGCAACGACGCCAGAAATGTTGTGACACTCCTTAATGGAATCACTCTAAGAATGAACCACATAAACAATAATCTAGTGAAGGCACTAAGGAGTGTACAGGAGACTACTAACTTCACTTAACGTCAAGTTGTCATCCCCAACATGAAGCTAGCAATGTGATTATATCAGGGCACTGGATTTAAAGATAAATATTTACTCGCAAGCGCACAGATAAATACACCCATTGTAGAAGCATTTCACCCAAGCTAGTCTCAGGTATCATTATTTATATTTAGCCTGGAGACTAATCAATTCAAAGTATGATGGTATTATACTAGTGAGGACTTAACAACAATTAATGTGGCACACACTTATGATAAATACTGATACTTATTACTCTAAACAGAGATCAGATAGTAGAATAAATGATAATTATAAATGATAAATGGTAACAGAGAGCAGATCAATCAAAGATAATCCTAGAACAGTACTTCCTAGCAAGTGATGATTAGAACAGACATTAATAAGAAACATTCCTAAGTTATTCTAATTACAAGTCATAGCATACATCGACTAGTGCAAACATATTTGGCAATCATAGGCTAGGTCATATCATATTTATAATCAAGAGGCAACTCCATAGTAATGGTGTCAAACAGAGTAACCCCTAAACCATGAGTTAATTGAGCCATACTGAACACTACATTCGGGAGGTGGAATACAAAGGACTCAACAGGAATATCACACCCGCGATCTACCACTCTATCCGGAACATAGGACGCTTTCGCAGATAAATAGTGTATAGGCACCACGCCTACACAGCATCTATCACCCACCCAATGATCATTAAGATGAGCGCTATACGAACATGAGTATAAACATAATGATAAACTATCTATGCCAAATATATAATCAAAGCATACTATAAGCAATATAATTAAGAATATAATTGTTGATGTCTTAGTCATATCAATTGTATTACTATCTAGAACATAGAGATGAACAATAAGGTGAATTAGATCATCGAGAAGAACTAAAGTACGAACTAGAACATGAACTAGAACTGAATTATGAACTAGAAGATGAACTAGACGATGAACTAGAACTAGACGACGAACTAGAACATAAATAATGATGAACAATGATGAATTAGAAGAGCAATTATGAAATAGATTCATAATGTTTATATAAGAGAGAAGATCTTGGGTTTACCGAGCCTTCTCGTGACTAGATCCGGAATCCAAGCGAAGCTTGCCTCCTCTAATCCTATTCTATCTAACTATTCTAGGTGGATGTAGTTCTAGAGCTACTGATTGATCTCCTTCTCTGGTGATAGCCTGATCTGATTGTGATGTATGATTCCTTGATCAAACCCTGATGATCTGGAGAGGGGGGTCTGGGGCTGCTTATATAGCCCTAGGCGAGGAACCGTGGCCGTTGGATCAAACCGACCTTAGGTACGACTGAGATGCATCCTCGTAGACGGTGGAGGAAGGTTCCAGAAGATAGAGTCCAGCGGGCCCCGGGGGAGACCGACCGGTCTAGTGGTGGGACCGGTCGGTCCCACCTGGCCGTGTCTCGGGGTGCCCAGCCTCCTGATGTCTTCTGGTGTCCTCTAGATCCTTCTAGAATAATCCTGATGCGTCGGTTCGGTTATCTCCCATCAGTTTCCTTCTAGGGGAAGCAATATGTGTCGATTTCTTGGTTTAGTCCCTGCAAAATCACAATTCACCAAAACTCGTGGAATATTATCAATTGAAACACTAAACCTTTGTTGGTGATTGAATTCATGCCCTTTTTATATTTATTTATCCTTTAATTGTGATAGATAACCAGTGTCAACACGCGTGGCCATCGGATGAAAACTGCCAGAGTTTGACGGTTTTAACCCTCGGGGGTATTTGGGTTGAGTGCTTCATGTAAGGGCGTTTTTGTCTTCGGACGTGCGCCTATATATACATGAAGGGGCTGATAGGGCAGCTATCCTTGGAGGTTGCTATTCTCATTTTGTGATTGTGAGGAGAGGCTAGGTTTAGAGAGAGGAGTGGCTCTTGTTCTTGAGCTTTTCGCTATCCGAGCTTTGTTGTTGCGAGGAGTGGCTTGTAACCCGACACCGTGTGTTATACAATCCTTCATCTTGTTGAAATCCAAGGATCAATTTCATGCTCCTCTTTGTTGGCTGAAATTTGGATTGAATTCGTGTTTTGTTCTTCGCGTTTCTCTTTTTTCCCCTTCGGTGAATTGGCTCGTTCTTCCAATCCGAGGGATGGTTTTCAATTCGGCTTGAATCAAGTTGTGCTAGGACATGAGTGTCATCTTTCCACCGAAGGATTTCCTCCCAAACCTCACGAGCACATAGATCGGGCTATTTTCGCGTTCATTCTCCAAACTTTCCCCTTTTCTAGTGTTCTTCGGATTTCTCATGGACGAGTTGGTTTGGAGCGATGATATCCTAGGATTAGCTTCCCAACACGTAGTGGAACACTTGGGTGATGTTTGGTTGCAGCCCCATTCGATTTGGTTGAGTTCCAATCAAATTTGAGTTTGATATGGGCTGTTTTTGGGCATTCTGGGCATTCCTGGACTATCCGACACTCATCCCCGGACTGTCCGAGGGTCGGGGCTATTTACGGGCAGCAAGGTTGCTGTTTTTGTTTTTGAACGGCGGACTGTCCGTGTGACAGAACTGACCAATTTATACCAGATTAAGCACAGAAACCTCTGCTTTCGCGAAGATCATCGTGTACTTAAGCTCGTACAAACCTGGTAGTCCGGAAATCTCGAAGGATTTCAACATTTCAACATCAGCCAAGATTGTAGTAAGTTTAACATACATGCCCACAAGTTACATCACGGTTCGCACATAGTTAAAATTCATCAGAGTACGAAACAATATTACAAACCATAGTTTGATAAAGTAGCGGAAGCAACATACTTTTGAAACACAAGTTTAGTTTGTTGATAATATGGTGCCATCGACTTGATCAAGTCCAGCAAAAGCATCAGGAAAGGATAAGAGTGGACCATGCCCATGGTCTAGTCATCACCCGTGATGGGGTACAGGCAGTTCTCACAGTAGCCAAAGAAGCTCTATCCATCTGTAACAACAAGGGAATAAAACCCTGAGTACAAGAAGGTACTCAACTAGACTGACCCGTCATAAACCAGAAATAATGAGACACCAAGGATCATGTAGCCTATATCTGGGGTTGGCTAAACATACCATTTGCATGAAATCTCTTTTGTGAGTAAAACACAATTTTTGATGTTGGCGGACACTTTTATAATTAATCCTGATTAACTAGATTTGCACCTGATCTATAACAAGCACTTGACTACTTAATCAAGCAAGAGTGATTATTTCATCAATATCCTTTCAGATTGAATATCATAACCATCTTTAGTTCCATAAGTTCTACGGTAACACATGCCAGTCAATTGCTCACGTTCCAGGAGCGATGGCGATTATAATCGATTCCTACCCAGCTGGGGATAAAATGTTGCACACTCGCCCGATCACACCTGTGCTCGGTAGCCGTCGGCTGCCACTCAGGAAATTCGAGAACACGATTCGCGGGACGGCCATGGGCCCTTCTACACCGGGGGGTATCTCAATGTCAAGTTGCTCAACCTATAACTGCCCAAGGTCATGCCAGGTCAGTCAGGCCCCGCCTGTCCACGGACCATGCCAGGTTGCTCAGAATAGTTGCCCACGGTACATCTGAGGCCCTGGGTGTTAAGCGTCAACATCTCCATCACCGGCTCGAATAGCCTTACTCGGCTTCACGGGAGGTACTCCGACCTACTCCGTTAAGTGATTGACGCGTTCAATTTGACTGAGGTGCGCTTCCCGAACGGGTCCTATGCGACACAGACGGAAGACTACTAGCACAAAGAACCCATGTCCTGCTGCACCTACATCCCGTCCAGTCTCCAATTCATTATCACATGGTTATTCCATGATAACACCAGGCTAATCATGATCAGTATCCATCTATATGCGGGAGACAGGAAATCACGCGACTTTTACCGATCTAAGCAGGGCTAAGCATATGCGAGCCTAGACCTAAGCAGTGATATCAAGATAACATTGCAGCGGACAAGGTATAGTAATAATGCAACAACGGTAGCAATCAATTCCTATAACCTAATGCAACAAACATAGTAGGTTAATTGTAGGTAATTTGCAAACCGTAGGGAGTTAAATGCTCCGGGGCTTGCCTCTCTCAAAGTCAGACGGCCGGTGGTCCTGACAATCGGGCAAGTCCTCGACGGCGGCCTCTTTGGTCCTTTCGAACAGTGTCTCCTCCTCCAACTGCGGCGGGTTCTGGTTCTCCTCTAGCGATCCTGTATGGTGCATTGCAGGTATAAATATGATGAATGCACATAGGATGCTTATGCGGGGCAACAAGAAGAAAAGACAATCAGGAGATAAGCACATGTCATCTACTGCATTCTCTTCAATAAGATAGTCAATATCATCCAGTTGACCACTAACTATCTTGCCAACATCCTATAGCCTAATGATTCATTTAACCTTCCTAAATAGCCACTTAATATATCTAATCATAATAGCATTACTTAACTTATACAACTTTACTTATCTATCCACTTAATCCTCTTTTAATTGATTTATTTAAATGCATAACTATCATCATATTGAAATAACTTCAGAAAATTCCCAAACTTTTATACAGGCTACTACAAACTAAAACTAAACTACCATAAAAATTTCAGCCCAAAACAGTAAACCTAACATGCAATAAAAATTAACCCTATTAATTCACAAATCAAGCACTTTCCATAGTTTGCACTACCAACTATCACAATAGTCCAACCTAACATTTTTCATGGCAACTTTATACTCTAGCGTAACTGTACAAAAATTACCAAGCTCAGAATCTAAGCATTTCTATTTATTAAAATTATAGAAATAAAATAACATTTAACAACTTTAAATGCTACTGCCAATATTTTGCACAGAATATACACATGATATATTTTTCCCAGATAATAATCATCAACACAAACCTAACAAAATTGGAATCACATTTTTTTGAGCTATACAGAATTAGTTATGTATTTTCCATGTTAATAGCCATTTACTTGATTAAATAAAACTGCATATAAAAAGTATCGCAACACAACAAAATTTGTTTCATATTATTTGGACTTAAAATGAGCCTTGCATGAATTTTAGAAGCATTTTAACTATTTTCTGGAAAACTGAATAAAGAAAACTCGGTCTAAAACGCTTTGGGTACCCGACTACAAGAACCTACAGACTCAGAGCTAAACGCTGGGCGCACCAGGATTCCTGAACGCTATTGCACCCAGACCTTTCTTCCTCCCTCTCACTCTCTCTGCCGGCGAGGCCCACTAGTCAGGCGACCCACGCCCTCGGTCAACCGGGCCCACGCGTCAGCGACGCTTCACCCCCGCCAACATTTGACCGGCGCTAGCTCGTCGACGGTGAGGTTTCCGGCGACACCAACCCCATCTCTAGACTCACCTTCACGAGGAAAACACGATCGACCTACTAGCTGAGCCAGAGGGACACCGGAGCAAGCTCGACGGTGGCCATGGCGGAGCAGCGGCGCTGCGACGCGGCGGTGAGGCTCTTCCTGGCTACTCCGAGGCTCAGTAAGGCAAGCACGAGCTGCAGCGAACCCTAAGCAACCTAGTGGTGAGGCGCACGAGCCATGCCGACCTTGGCATGAGTCAGTGCCACGCACGGCGGCAGTCCGTGGCGGACATTGCCGTGGCAAGGTCGGGTTCCGGTGAAACTATGGCGCTAGAGGGCTCTCCATCTAGCACTAAGCTTCAGCGGAGGTGAGGAAGGCTAGAACGAGGCTCGGTTCGAGATGGTTTGGCCGGACATGGTCGATCCATATGAAGGTCATGGCGGTGGACATGGCGGATGGCTGAGGATGGCATTCGATGTTGCGTCGGCTAGGGCGAGAAAGAGGAGAAACCAACCGGCGCAATCGAGAGAGGAGGTCAAGGCGGGAAGGTTGGTGGATGGAATCGAACGGTGGTGCGGTGGTTGGTGAGTAATCGCTGGTGGAAGCTCGGCGGCTATGGCGGTGGTGCGGTGGAGAAGAAGATAGGCAGAGGGTGCGAGCGAGTGAGGGAGTGAGCGGTTCTGCTTGCAAGAGCGGGGGGGGGGGGGTGAAGGCGAAGGCGGGCACGTGCGAGGGTTCAATGAACCTGGCCGGTTCCTGTCTTGCCGTTCTGACCGGCGTGGCGGCGGCCCGTCGGGGACGGCCACGCGGCGGCAGAGCGGAGAGGGGACAGAGAGGTTTGTCGGGGGAGTGGGAGCGGCGGTCGCTGAGCGGCGGCTTTGGCGTTTGGTGTTCGGGCAGCCAAACAGCGGACACCGAGCGGCGGCTCCGGCATACGGCGCAGCGGGCAAGCGGCACGGCGCGCGCGGGAGGAAGAAGAAGAGAGGCTGACAGGTGGGTCCCACTGAGGTTTAAACAAAGGAGGTTTTGTTCATTTTCTTTCCTAACTTTTATCTCCCAAACTAGATAAACTAGGAAAAGGTCCTAAAAGCAAAGTTGCTTAGAATTTCACAAGGAACAATTCATCTTTAAAGCTCAAGTCTAAATTATGCCTGGAAAATTGAATTTCACTCCTAGCCTGATTTTCTAATGCAATAATTAAATTCTAAATGACCTTTTCTGAAAAAGTGCTTTGAAGCAAAGTTGTTTCTCTTGTCAAGATCTACAACTTTGGTTTAAGGCATTTGGTCAAAAAAAGAAGCATCTATTAGCTACACTAGAGACTTAACAAAGGACTTAAACAAACATACCACAGAAGATGCACATGAAATGATATGATGCTATGCTCATGACATGTCACGTTATGCATTTAGGGTTTCTTAACACCAGGGGTGTTACAGCCCTCCCCTCCTTAAAGAAATCTTGTCCCGAGATTTGAGTTATGAACCATTTCTTATAAAAGTGTGGGTAAACCTCCTTTAGGTAGTCATCTGTTTCCCAAGTGGCATCCTGATCATCTTGCTCACTCCAAGTTACTTTGTATTGCTTAATTATTCTCCCTCGAGTCACTCTTTCTTTTTCATCAAGCACTCGGTGCGGCTATACGGAGTAAGTGAGATCAGATTGCAACTTGATGTTGGTTGGTTGTACTTCTTTCGGTACTCGAAGACATTTCTTTAGTTGCGACACATGGAATACAGGGAATATAGCTTTCAAATGTTCTAGTAATTGCAGTTGATAAGCTACGTTTGCCCTCTTTTCCAGAATCCGATACGGCCCCACAAATCTCGGTGCTAACTTCCTTTTAACTCCAAAGCGTTTAACACCTTTCATAGGTGAAACTTTCAAGTAAACGTAATCACCTTCACTGAATTCAAGTGGCCTTCGCCATTTATCCGCATAGCTCTTTTGTCGAGATTGTGCTACGACCACATGTTGTTGAATTGTTCTAACTTGTTCTTCTGCTTCTTAAATAAAATCAATTCCATAATATCGACGCTCTCCTAGTTCAACCCAATTTACGAGTGTCCTGCATCTTCTACCATACAAGGCTTCTAAAGGCGCCATCTGAAGGCTCTCTTGGTAACTATTGTTATATGAGAATTCTGCTAAAGGTAACCATTTCTCCCAAGAACCTTTTGATGATATAACATAGGCTCTCAACATATCTTCCAACACTTGGTTTACTCTCTCTGTTTGCCCTGATGTTTGGGGATGATAGGCTGAACTACGAACTAGTTGGGTACCTAGTTTCTTTTGCAGTTTCTCCCAGAACGGTGCGATAAAGTGTGGTCCTCGATCTGAGACTATGGTCTTTGATATACCATGGAGTTGAACAATCTGACTTAGGTAGATTTCCGCATAATCCGGTGCTCGATAGCGGGTCTTGACTGGAATAAAATGTGTCGTCTTGGTAAGACGATCTACAATTACCCAAATAGAATCATTTCCCTTCTGGGTAGTTGGTAACCCGGTTATAAAATCTATACTCACTTCTTCCCATTTCCATTCCGGTACTGATAAAGGTTGAAGCATTCCGGCGGGCTTCAGGTGAATAGATTTTACTCGACAACAGGTATCACATCGCGCCACATAAGCAGCGATTTCCTTCTTCATCTTAGTCCACCAAAATCTTGGACGCAGATCTTGATACATTTTGGTACTACCAGGATGAATAGATAATTTGGATAAATGCGCTTCATCCATGATCCGATTTCTGAGTTCTCTATTCTTTGGTACTACTAAGCGCTTGTCAAACCATAGAACTCCATTGTCATCAACTCGAAAATGTTCCACTGGTTCAGTTGCAACCTTTATCTTTTCTTTGATATGATAGATTCCTTTATCTGCTTCTGCCCTTCAAGGATTTGATTAACTAATGTGCTATGCAGTTCAATGTTGTGCAAAATTGCAGGATGCATCAAACTGAACTCATCTTCTGGTATTAACTTCAAAGTACTGCAATGCGATTTCCAGCTCAAAGCATCGGCAACTACATTTGCTTTTCCTAGATGATAGTGAATCTGTAGATTATAATCCTTAATTAATTCAAGCCATCTTCTCTGCCTCATATTCAACTCAAGTCGCGTGAAGATATACTTGACACTTTTGTGGTCCGTGTACATATTGCAGACGTTACCAAGCAAGTAATGCCTCTAAATCTTCAGAGCGTGCACAACTGCAGCTAACTCCAAATCATGGGTATGGTAATTTACCTCGTGTTTCCTCAACTATCGAGAAGCATAAGCGATCACTCTACCCGCTTGCATAAGGACACAACCCAAACCAATCTTCGATGCGTCGCAAAAGACATCAAAAGGCTTTTCAATGTCCGGTTGAGCCAGAACAGGAGCAGTGGTCAATAGCTTCCACAAGGTACGGAAAGCGGCTTCACTCTCCTCCGTCCATTCGAACTTTTGATTCTTCTGCAACAAGCTTGTCATAGGCTTTGCAATCTTGGAGAAGTCAGGAATGAAGCGGCGATAGTAACCTGCTAAACCAAGAAAGCTCTGAATCTCTCCAACAGAAGTAGGGGCTTCCCAATCCATTACTTCCTGTACTTTGCTAGGATCCACTGAGATTCCTTCTTCTGACAAGATATGACCAAGAAAATATACTTTCTTCATCCAAAACTCACACTTGCTAAACTTAGCACAAAGTTTATGCTCTCGAAGCCTGGTCAAAACAACCTTCAAAAGTTCAACATGATCTTCCTGATTCTCAGAGTACACTAAAATATCATCAATGAACACCACTATGAACTTGTCCAATTTCGGCATAAAAACCGAGTTCATCAAGCACATGAAGTATGCTGGAGCATTGGTCAACCCAAAAGACATGACAAGGTACTCGTATAACCCATATCTAGATGAGAAAGCCGTCTTCGGGATATCTTGTGGCCGAATTCTGATCTGGTGATAACCTGGTCTCAAATCAATCCTGGAAAACACTTTAGCTCTAGACAACTGGTCAAACAGAATGTCTATCTGCGGCAACAGATACTTGTTCTTAACGGTCACTGCATTGAGTGGACGATAATCCACGCACATCCATAATGACTTATCTTTCTGCTTAACAAACAAGGCTGGACAACCCCATTCTGATATACTAGGTTGAATAAACCCTTTGCCAAAGAGTTCCTTTATCTGAGTCTTGAGTTCTGCTAGCTCATTGGGTGGCATCTGATACGGTCTTCTGGAGATTGGTGCGGTTCCTCGTAATAACTAAATTGCAAACTCCACAACCCTCTTGGGTGGTAACCCTGGCAACTCATTAGGAAAGACATCCGGAAAATCTCGGACAACTAGAATTTTGGAAAGATCTTCTATGGCAAGAGTGCAAGATAGGTCAACAAAATCGGCACCTCGAGGAAGAGATACACGAAGTTTGTTACTCGTTCGTCCATCAGATAAGGTTAGAGATCTATTAGCAGTGTCTAACACCGTGTTCCACATACTCATCCAACTCATACCTAAGACTACATCCAAGCTTAGTCCGGGCAAAACTACTAGATTAGCTATGAATTTGTGCCCTCTGATCTCGATGGTCGCATTACAAACCATCTGTCTGGATAACACACTACTTCCCACGGAGCTTACACGAAACCCATAATCCATTTCGGACATTTATTGATTATGTTTTTGTGCAAATTCTTTGCTCATGTAGGAATGCGATGATCCAGTATCAAACAAAACAACTACAGGATGATGGTTAACAAGACACATACCAGCGGTCACAGGTTCTCTGGCACGAGCTTCTTCAGCTGACATGTGATGCAGACACGCAGGGTAGTTAGCCTGCTGCTTCTTTGGGTGTGGGCAATATCTTACGAAATGCCCCTCTTGATTGCAATTAAGCTCGGTCCACGGGCAATAGGCTTGCCCCCAGTTGAACTGCCTTGACCCACTCGAGCTTGCGCTGTCGCTATCTTGTACGGCCTTTGATTACGTTGGTATTGCTGCTGATTTTTCTTTTGTGGTGGCCTGAAACGAGCTTCCGGCACTGGTGGCCGAAACTGGGAATGCTGAGCTGGTGGTCCCCTAGGCTGAGATGGTCCAGATTCCAAAGTTCTCTTTCGGGCCTTGCCCGCTGCATGCTTATTGTTATGATTTTCTTGGGTCAGACAATCACTGATAAAGTCATTGAAAGTGTACGAGATGATGTACCCATGGACTTTCCCATCTTGGTATTCAACTCTCTCTTGAAACTAGCTATCTTCTTAGCTTCGGTGTTTACGAACTCCGGAGCATAATGGGACAAGGAATTGAACATGCGATGGTACTCTGTGACTGAGTGGGTTCCCTGGGTCAAACTCATAAATTCTGCAAGCTTCATCTGGATCAATCCTGGCAGAATGTAATGCCCTCGAACAGCTTGCGAGAACATTTCCAAGGTGATAGGAGCACGAGCAGGATAGGTAGTACGATGGTGTCCCCACCATATCTCGGTTGGTCCCTGAAGTTGGTGCGCGGCATACTCCGCCTTCAGATCCTTTGTGAGCCTGAGTAAACAGAACTTCTGTTCTATGGTATGCAGCCATTCTTCCACTTCCAAAGGTTCGGAAGCTTCCTTGAAAATGGGCGGCTTGGTATCCAGAAAGTCTTTGAATGAGCTATACTGGTTCGGCTCAGGGCGCTGGTTGCCATGTGCCAAGTTCTCACGTAGCAACGCCTCGATATTGCGCTGACTCCCCAAGAACTGAGCAAACAGCTGCTCGACCGTGGCTGGTGAGGAGGTGGTGGATTACGGTTGGCTCGGTTGTCATCATTACCACCACTACTGCCAGCTCCACTGCGAGTCGTCGTCATCTGCATGTGTCGGTAGCAAGTGATCATTAGGTGACGTTGCAGTAATTGTAGAGAACAATAACCATGCCATACTGAATTTATTCGGAAACAAGTTCGCCAAACAATTACAGAGGCATAATAAATTTCAATCCACATCACAGCATCACATAATAAGATCGCTCATTAGCATAACATGCAAATGTCAACATAAAGCATCCGTAAACGCCCATACATATGGGACTTTCCAAAGGTCTTGCACCTTGTGCACATAGCTTCAAGTGCGAGCGACATAAAACAAAAGATCAATAGGCACTAAAAACATGCTATCTAGCCTACTCCCTAGTGGCACCATCATCACCATCGTCGCTAGACACATCCGAAGAACCACTAGAAGAGTCACGAGGATCTGGGTCCTCCTGAGGAAAGATGGGGTTCCTCTCATTCTCCCGGCGATGGATCTCCTTGTGCAGGCGGTCATTGTAGTCTTGGAGGTGGTGAAGCTGTAGCTCAAGATCTCCTACTCGAAGCCTCAGAAGTCTGTTCTGCTCGGAAGCGCATATGCCCTCAACACACACACCCTGAAGAGACTCCTCGGTCTCGGCCATGATCGTGGACAGAAAAGTCGTCATCCCCTGCTGGTCACTGAGCTGTTGTGCAGTCTCCTGCTCTCTCTGAAGTGCCTGATCCCTCTCAACGGTCATACGAGCTAACTCCGCAGTGAGACGGTCTATCTCTGTAGTGTGCTCCTCCTGCCTTCGGTGCTGTGCAGCCATCTCCTCACTGAGAATGTTGTCCAAATGTTCGTAGCTGCGTGACAAACATCCATAGGTAGCCATGAGTGCAGCCATCGCACTCCCGGCTAGTCCGGCACAGTGCTCCCTCTCAAGCGAGCTGGTCTCCAACACTGTGGCTCCAGGCTGACGCCACACTGACAGGTAAGGGTCCGCCATCAGAAATATGCTAGAAGTGGCCTGCGCAACCACCTCCGGGTGATCCTCCATAATGTCCTGAAGAACAGTACAGGCAACCCTGTTAGCTCCATCCCATGGGGTCCTGCCCTGTAGTGCAAACACCCGACGACTCCAAACGGGGTCGTGCTCATCACGACTGGGAACGTCCACCTCCACTGTGTACATGTAGCGGTCCTTCGAGAACTGCACACGGTGCCAGTCATACTGTGGCTCCTGACCCTCCTGGTAACCAACCAAGTGCAACACCCTCCACGGGATGGTAGGCATGCCGTACTCGTCCAGAAAATCCTCTGATCCCTCCGCAGACCATGGTCCCAACAGGTAGTTAGGCCTCTTGCCTCCAGTTGACTTACGATCGGTACGCTTGGTACGGGCCATCTGAAATAAGTTTATCCACATAGGTTTTAACAAGTTGAGAACAACTTCTATTAAGAATACGGGACTGATAACATAAGGAAGGAAGTATTATTAATGCAAGATTGTTTGATCATAATGCATGCATGCAACATACGTCCTCACTGCCTAACAATCTAACGGCTAGACGGTGGCATACAACATTCACTCATAGCGTTAACTAGTCAGACTACACGTTCGCAAGTGAGTGTACCTGCAGAAAATTATTTCAGCCCTACCCCCAGTATGAATATCATGCATTGCTGAAATTAAATCTAGATACTAACTTAGGTGTACACCCCGTATACACGTAAGTAGTATATGCACCTGTCATAATAATATTACTCCCACAATTAAATACCTTCACCTGCACCCGTGTGCTTACGTGCATAGGTTCCAGTACCCAACTAACTCTCCCTTAGACCAACGTTTGTTTGATCATGCTCTCACAACTCACTCTTACCTTGGCGTAGAGGCAAAATGATCCATACATTACTATTCCAAAGAATAGCATCCATACAATTCCCCCCTTGCCGTATGGAAACAAAAATCAAAACATGATGCAATACCCCCAAGTTAGTACTTAAATAAGCCACCTAAGATCCTACTAGGCATAAGGACATGATCACTGACACACCTTAGTTTTCAACCTTAGAGATTTTCAAATCCTAATATAACTTACTAGTTGACAAATACAAATCTTATTTGGAAAATACTGGTTTTCAAATACACTTATGAACAGTAATGCTAAGCTATGCTCTGATACCAGCTATGATAGAACCGACCAATTTATACCAGATTAAGCATAGAAACCTCCGCTTTCGCGAAGATCATCATGTAGTTAAGCTCGTACAAACCCGGTAGTCCAGAAATCTCGAAGGATTTTAATATTTCAACATCAGCCAAGATCGTAATAAGTTTAGCATACATGCCCACAAGTTACATCATGGTTTGCACATAGTTAAAATTTATCGGAGTACAAAACAATATTACAAACCATAGTTTGATAAAGTAGCGGAAGCAACATAGTTTTGAAACACAAGTTCAGTTTGTTAATAATATGGTGCCATCGACCTGATCAAGTCCAGCAAAAGCATCAGGAAAGGATAAGAGTGGACCATGCCCATGGTCTAGTCATCACCTGTGACAGGGTACAGGCAGTTCTCATAGTAGCCAAAGAAGCTCTGTCCATCTGCAACAACAACAAGGGAATAAAACCCTGAGTACAAGAAGGTACTCAGCTAGACTTACCCGTCATAAACCAGAAATAATGAGACACCAATGATCTTGTAGGCCATATCTGGGGTTGGCTAAACATACCATTTGAATGAAAGCTCTTTTGTGAGTAAAACACAATTTTTGATGTTGGCAGTCACTTTTATAATTAATCCTGATTAACTAGATTTGCACCTGATCTATAACAAGCACTTGACTACTTAATCAAGGAAGAGTGACTATTTCATCAATAGCCTTTCAGATTCAATATCATAACCATCTTTAGTTCCATAAGTTCTACGGTAACACATGCGAGTCAATTACTCACTGTCTAGGAGCGATGGCGATTATAATCGATTCCTACCTAGCTGGGGATAAAATGTCGCACACTCGCCCGATCACACCTGCGCTCGGTAGCCGTCGGCTGCCACTCAGGAAATTCGAGAACACGATTCGCGGGATGACCATGGGCCCTTCTACACCGGGGGTTATCTCAATGACAGGTCGCTCAAGCTATAATTGCCCACGGTCATGCCAGGTCAGTCAGGCCCCGCCTGTCCATGGACCATGCCAGGTTGATCAGAATAGTTGCCCACGGTACATTTGAGGCCCTGGGTGTTAGGCCTCAACATCTCCATCACCGGCTCGAATAGCCTTACTCAGCTTCACAGGAGGTACTCCGACCTACTCCATTAAGTGATTGACGCGTTCAATTTGACTGAGGTGCGCTTCCCGAATGGGTCCTATGTGACACAGACGGAAGACTACTAGCACACAGAACCCATGTCCTGCTGCTCCTACATCCCGTCCAGTCTCCAATTCATTATCACATGGTTATTCCACAATAGCACCAGACTAATCATGATCAGTATCCACCTATATGCGGGAGACAGGAAATCACCCGACTTTTACCGATCTAAGCAGGGCTAAGCATATACGAGCCTAGACCTAAGCAAGGATATCAAGATAACATTGCAGTGGACAAGGTATAGTAATAATGCAACAACAGTAGCAATCAACTCCTATAACCTAATGCAACAAACATAGCAGGTTAATTGTAGGTAATTTGCAAACCATAGGGAGTTAAATGCTACGGGGCTTGCCTCTCTCGATGTCAAACGGCCGGTGGTCCTGACACTCGGGCAAGTCCTCGACGGCGGCCTCTTCGGTCCTTTCGAACAGCGTCTCCTCCTGCGGCTGCTCCTCCGACTACGGCGGGTTCTGGTTCTCGTCTAGCGATCATGTATGGTGCATTGCAGGTATAAATATTATGAATGCACATAGGATGCTTATGCGGTGCAACAAGAAGAAAAGACAATCAGGAGATAAGCACATGTCATCTACTGCATTCTCTTCAACAAGATAGTCAATATCATCCAGTTGACCACTAACTATCTTGCCAACATCATACAGCCTAATGATTCATTTAACCTTCCTAAACAACCACTTAATATAACCTAATCATAACAGCATTACTTAACTTACACAACTTTACTTATCTATCCTGTCAATCCCCTTTTAATTGATTTATTTAAATGCATAACTATCATCATACTGAAATGACTTCAGAAAATTCCCAAACTTTTACACAGGCTACTACAGACTAAAGCTAAACTACCATAAACATTTTAGCCCAAAATAGTAAACCTAACATGCAATAAAAATTAACCCTATTAATTCACAAATCAAGCACTTTCCATAGTTTGTACTACCAACTGTCACAATAGTCCAACCTAACATTTTTCATGGCAACTTTATACTCTAACATAACTGTACAAAAATTACCAAGCTCAGAATCTAAGCATTTCCGTTTATTAAAATTACAGAAATAAAACAATATTTAACAACTTTAAATGCTATTGCCAATATTTTCCACAGAACATACACATGATATATTTTCCCAGTAACTAATCATCAACACAAACCTAACAAAATGAGAATCACATTTTTTTGAGCTATACATAATTAGTTATGCATTTTCCAAGTTAATAGCCATTTACTTGATTAAATAAAACTGCATATAAAAAGTATCACAAAGTATACATCTAATATTTTTAACAGGTAGATCCATTCATTACCAGCACAACAAAATTTGTTTCACATTATTTAGACTTAAAATGAGCCTTGCATGAATTTTAGAAGCATTTAAACTATTTTCTGGAAAACTGAATAACGGTCTAAAACGCTATGGGTACCCGACTACAAGCACCTACAGACTCAGAGCAAAACGCTGGGCGCACCCAGATTCCCGAACGCTATTGCACCCAGACCTTTCTTCCTCCCTCTCACTCTCTCTGCCAGCGGGGCCCGCTGGTCAGGCGACCCACGCCCTCGGTCAACCGGGCCCACGCGTCAGCGACGCTTCACCCCGCCGACGTTTGACCGGCGCTAGCTCGTCGGCGGTGAGGTTTCCGGCGACACCAACCCCATCTCTAGACTCACCTTCGCGAGGCAAACATGATTGACCTACTAGCTGAGCCAGAGGGACACCGGAGCAAGCTCGACGGCGGCCATGGCGGAGCGGCGGCGCTGTGACACGGCGGCGAGGCTCTTCCTGGCTACTCCGAGGCTCGGTAAGGCGAGCCCGAGCTGCAGCGAACCCTAAGCATCCTAGTGGTGAGGCGCACGAGCCATGCCGACCCCGACATGAGTCGGTGCCACGCACGGCGACGGTCCGTGGCGGACATTGCCGTGGCAAGGTCGGGTTCCGGTGAAACTATGGTGCTAGGGGGCTCTCCATCTAGCCCTAAGCTTCAACGGAGGTGAGGAAGGCTAGAACAAGGCTCGGTTCAAGATGGTTTGGCCGAAGATGGCCGGTCCATATGAAGGTCATGGCGGCGGACATGGCGGATGGCCGAGGATGGCATTCGGCGTTCCGCCGGCTAGGGCGAGAAAGAGGAGAAACCAACCGGCACAATCGAGAGAGGAGGTCAAGGCGGGAAGGTTGGCGGAAGGAATCGAACGGTGGTGCGGTGGTTGGCGAGTAATCGCTGGTGGAAGCTCGGCGGCTATGGCGGTGGTGCGGTGGAGAAGATGATAGGCAGAGGGTGCGAGCGAGTGAGGGAGTGAGCGGTTCTGCTGGCAAGAGCGAGGGGGCGTGAAGGCGAAGGCGGGCGCGTGCGAGGGTTCAATGAACCTGGCTGGTTCCCCTCTTGCCGTTCCGACCGGGGCGGCGGCGGCCCGTCGCGGACGGCCACACGGTGGCAGAGCGGAGAGGGACAGAGAGGTTTGTCGGGGGAGTTGGAGCGGCGGTCGCTGAGCGGGCGGCTTCGGTGTTTGGTGTCGGGCAGCCGAACATCGGACAGCGAGCGGCGGCTCTGGTGTACGGCAAGGCGGGCGAGCGGCGCGGCGCGCGTGGGAGGAAGAAGAAGAGAGGCTAACAAGTGGGTCCCACTGAGGTTTAAACAAAGGAGGTTTTGTTCATTTTCTTTCATAACTTTTATGTCCCAAACTACGCCAAACTAGGTAAAGGTCCTAAAACAAAGTTGCTTAGAATTTCACAAGGAACAATTCATCTTTAAGGCTCAAGTCCAAATTATGCCTGGAAAATTGAATTTCACTCCTAGCCTGATTTTCTAATGCAATAATTAAATTCTAAATGACATTTTCTGGAAAAGTGCTTTCAAGCAAAGTTGTTTCTCTTGTCAAGATCTACAACTTTGGTTTAAGGCATTTGGTCAGAAAAACAAAGTATCTATTAGCTACACTAGAGACTTAACAAAGGACTTAAACAAACATACCACACACGATCCACATGAAATGATATGATGCTATGCTTATGACATGTCAAGTTATGCATTTAGGGTTGCTTAACACCAAGGGTGTTACAGTCCGGGCCTCATTCCCAGACTGTCCAGGGTTCTATAGCGGACAGTTCGCGGTTCACTAGCAGACAGTCCGCTAGTGCACAGTTTTGCTATTTTCGTCCATATCTTTTGCGTTTGAGCTCTGATTTGAGATCCATTTCTTGCGTTGGTGATGCGAACCCGCTAGGGTTTTTGCCCGATCTTTCGATGAGAAGTGGGGGATAACTCGATTGGTGGTTGGAGATGATGTTCACGGCCCGACTACAGCCCTCAAGACCGCGCCTTAGCAACCGATACACCACGTCCCGTAGCCGTCACGATCTTGTGGAGCGCGACAACCAGCCCCTAGGGCTCCCGTCCTGCAAGCAATCGAAGAACTAGCAAGAACGAGGAAACAAGCACTGAATTGCAAGATGAAATTGAAGGTTCCAAACTGAATCTTAATCAACAATGGGGTTCCGAAGACAAGGAGACGGGCGGCTGATCCAGCACGCGCGCCTACAAGCAAGTAGCGAAGGCTAAACTTGATCTAAACAAAACCCAACCCGACCATGGCGGCTATAGAGGGATATAAGTAGATGGATTGATGACCAAAAGAGTGTTGGGGTCGTCCTCCAACCCTAGGACGCGTCCCTAATGGACCCAACATGATACATGGGCCATCAGCCCAAAATGAGGTGACGCAGCACCCTGGACAGCAAGACCTGTCGACGGTAATTGGATCATTGCCGCTGCTGCCTAACAGGTATTGACGTGGGACTTGATTCATATGAAAGTAGACTTGATAAGCTTTCCAACAAGTCCTGAAGCGCCTGAATCCGAATCCATATGCAACCGTGGTGATGGTCACAAGTTGGTGCTTTGCTGCAGTCCGAATCCAGCTAGCGCGAGTCCTTCTCCCTTTCGGTCTTCTCCTCGGTTCCTAATCAAAACAAGAGTGCACGCGTTTCCATTGTCTAAACAAGATGGACAAGAGCTTATCAAGGAACTCACTTGATGATTAAGTTGACGAGCACGAGCACGAGTAAGAGGACCAACTATAGGTTGTGTCGGAGAGGATGTATCGCTGGTGTTGATGTCCTCATCATCATCCCTTTCTTGCATTTGAGTCGTCCTCGACTCAAGCTCATCTTCCTCACCCAAATAAGGCTTCAAATCTACAATGTTAAATGTGGGACTAACCCCAAAATCTGCAGGAAGATCAAGCTTATATGCATTCTCATTAATTTGTTGCAACACTTTAAAAGGACCATCAGCTCTAGGCATCAATTTGGTTTTTCTCAGTTCTAGAAATCTATCTTTTCGTAAATGCAACCAAACCAAATCCCCAGGTTCCAGAATCAATTGCTTTCTA
The DNA here is from genome assembly GCA_009763385.1 of Coix lacryma-jobi var. lacryma-jobi. Classification (NCBI taxonomy): domain Eukaryota; kingdom Viridiplantae; phylum Streptophyta; class Magnoliopsida; order Poales; family Poaceae; genus Coix; species Coix lacryma-jobi. The sequence continues at coordinate 82,002,335 of CM019828.1, read as the reverse complement.
CCTTTATCTCCAGCACATTTGTACTTAGCATTCATGCGCTCTATGTTTTCTTTAGTGGCTTCATGCAATTTTAACATCAATTCAGCACGTTGCTTAGCATCAAAATTCATTTTTTCAGAACTTGGCAAAGGCATTAAATCAATAGGAGCACGTGGCAAGAAGCCATAGACAATCTCGAAAGGACACATTTTTGTAGTAGAATGCAATGAACGATTATAAGCGAACTCAATATGAGGCAAACATTCTTCCCACATCTTAATATTCTTCTTTAAAACAGCCCTTAACATAGTGGATAAAGTTCTATTCACAACTTCAGTTTGACCATCAGTTTGGGGATGACAAGTGGTGGAAAATAAAAGCTTAGTCCCCAATTTAAACCACAAAGTCTTCCAAAAATGACTAAGAAATTTAGCATCACGATCAGAAACAATTGTGTTGGGCACACCATGTAAGCGAACAATTTCTCGAAAGAACAAATCAGCAATATTTGTAGCATCATCAGTTTTATGACATGGTATGAAATGTGCCATCTTAGAAAATCTATCAACAACCACAAACACACTATCACGTCCCCTCCTAGTCCTTGGTAATCCCAACACAAAATCCATAGATATATCCTCCCAAGGAGCGTTAGGAATAGGAAGAGGTAGATACAAACCGTGGGGATTTAACCGTGACTTTGCCTTTTGACATGTTGTGCAACGAGCAACAAACCTCTCCACATCTCTCTTCATCCTTGGCCAAAAGAAATGACCAGCAAGTATGTCCTCGGTCTTCTTTGCTCCAAAATGTCCCATCAAACCACCTCCATGTGCTTCCTGCAAGAACAACAAACGAACAGAGCTAGCTGGAATGCATAGCTTGTTAGCTCTAAACACAAACCCATCACTAACGATGAATTTGTTCCATCCTTTTCCATCTTTACAATGCAGCAACACGTCTCTAAAATCAGCATCGTGAACATATTGGTCTTTAATTGTTTCTAACCCAAAGATCTTATAATCAAGTTGATTCAGCAAAGTATATCTCCGTGACAAAGCATCAGTAATAATATTCTCCTTCCCTTTCTTGTGCTTAATAATATAAGGAAAAGATTCAATAAATTCAACCCATTTTGCATGCCTACGATTCAGTTTTCCTTGACTACGAATATGTTTTAAAGATTCATGATCAGAATGGATAACAAACTCTTTGGGCAAATAATGCTGCCATGTCTCTAATGTTCGAACAAGAGCATAGAGTTCTTTATCATAAGTAGAATAATTGAGAACAGGCCCACTCAATTTCTCACTAAAATATGCAATAGGTTTTCCCTCTTGTAACAAAACACCTCCCAGACCAATTCCACTAGCATCACATTCAAGCTCAAAAGTCTTATTAAAATCAGGAAGTTGTAGGAGAGGCGCATGAGTTAACTTATCTTTCAACATGTTGAATGAATTCTCTTGTGTTTTGCCCCATTCAAAAGGCACCCCCTTCTTGGTAAGCTCATTCAATGGTGCAGCAATGGTGCTGAAATCCTTCACAAAACGGCGATAGAATCCAGCAAGTCCTAGGAAACTCTGCACCTGGGTGATAGTCTTTGGGACAGGCCATCCCTGTATAGCTTCCACCTTGGCTTGATCAACCTCAATTCCCTGTGGAGTCACAACATAACCAAGAAAAGACACTTGATCGGTGCAAAAGGTGCACTTCTCAAGGTTACCAAATAAGCGTGCCTCGCGTAGTGCATTAAAAACAGCACATAAATGATCAAGATGTTCATCCAATGATTTGCTATAAATTAATATATCATCAAAATATACGACAACAAATTTCCCAATGAAAGCACGCAAAACCTCGTTCATTAATCTCATGAAAGTACTAGGTGCATTAGTTAACCCAAAAGGCATGACTAACCACTCATATAAACCGAACTTAGTTTTGAAAGCAGTTTTCCATTCATCTCCCAATTTCATACGAATCTGGTGGTACCCACTACGTAAATCAACTTTTGAAAACACAACAGCACCACTCAGTTCATCTAGCATATCATCTAATCGTGGAATAGGGTGTCGATATCGAATGGTGATATTATTAATAGCTCTACAATCAACACACATACACCATGTTCCATCTTTCTTAGGCACTAAATTACTGATGATGCTTTCAGTAAGATTAAATTTGATACCTCTTTGATGGTAATATGACCCTGATGCCTACATTACTGGGAGATTGTTGTTGATCAAAAGTTTGCATGTCATGAATTCCTGAGACTACATGTGTTAGGGCTGCTACTAGAGAGTTTACAGATTTTGCTTCTGTTTGGTGGATAGAATATGGCAAGAAAAATCCTAATAACATACCTAAAACATGGGATGCGCTAAAACGAGCCATGAGAGCTAGATGTGTCCATCTTACTATGCCGGATATGATAATAAGTTGCAGCAATTGAGACAAGGTGCTAAAAGTGTAGAAGAATATTATCAGGAATTACAAACGGGTATGTTGCGTTGTAACCTAGAGGAGGATGAGGAACCGGCTATGGCTAGATTTTTGGGTGGGTTAAATGGGAAATTCAGTGACATCCTCGCTTACAAAGAATACAATAACGTAACCCGTTTGTTTCATCTTGCTTGTAAAGCTGAAAGGGAAGTGCAGGACGACGTGCTAGCACAAGGAGTAATATTTCGCAGCGAAGGCTAATTCATGGCAGCAACGCATGACTACAACTCCATCTACACATATTTCTACTCCATCATCTAGTGACAAGACTCGAGCTGCCCCACACATTCGAGTGCAAAGACGATGCAAAACCTGCTGCGAGTACTTCATCTGTGGCATCGACGGGTAGAAACCAGCAACATACAATGTCACCGGTGCAAGGATATGGGCACATGATGCGGTGACGTCCAAACAAGCGAGTTTGATGTCAAGGATGATGTGAGTGTCATTTGCTAGTGATTTTGATGAAGATACACTTGCATTGCTTGCGACTGACCATGCAGGTAAGAAGAACAAAAGAAGAACACATTAATGCAGGTGAGAGGACCACTATGAGAGCTTGATCATGTAACGAGTGCTTAGTGCACAAATGGAGAGCAGAGCAAAATCCGACGACACAATTTATCAACAAAGTGTGTATCCAGAACGTTCGTGCCGCATGATCATTGATGGAGGTAGCTGCAACAACTTGGCAAGCAGCGATATGGTGCAGAAGCTTGCCCTCAACACCAAACCACACCGCACCCTACTACATCCAATGGTTGAACAACAGTGGTAAGGCAAAGGTAACTAGACTTGTGAGAATCAATTTTTCCATCGGATCCTACAAAGATATTGTTGAATGTGATGTGTGTGCCTATGCAAGCTTGTAACATTCTGCTAGGTAGACCTTGGCAATTGATAGAATTCTATGCATCATGGTAGATCAAATCAGTATTCTTTTCTATACCATGATCGAAAAATTGTGTTGCATCCTATGTCTCCTGAAATTATTATGCAAACTGATGTTTGCATGGGCTAAAGCAAAGAGCGAGAAAAATGAAAATGATTAATCTGTAATTGATAACAAAGTGAGATAAAACTGAAAGGACGTTGTATGATAGCCACCAAATCAGATATTAATGAGTTCAATGCATCCACTTCTGCTGCTTATGTTTGATATGCAAGGATGTTTTGATTTCAATTGAGGATATGCAATGTTCTTTGCCCCCTGTGTTGCAACGTTTTGCGGGAATTCGATGTGTTTCCAAGTGCGTACCAGCGGGCTGCACACCTACGCGGGATTGAGCACCAAATTGATCTTATCCTGGTGCATCTTTGCCAAACCGTGGCCATACAGGACAACCCAGAAGAAACGAAGGAAATTCAGCGACAAGTGCAAGACTACTAGACAAGGTATGTGCGAGAATCCCTTAGCCCTTGTGCTGTTCCAGTAATT
>CM019828.1:81967585-81997913 GCA_009763385.1 Coix lacryma-jobi var. lacryma-jobi | reverse complement strand
ATTAGAAAAAGGGAAAATTGAAGGGAAAAATTAAAAGTAAAACCATACCTTAGTTCCATGGAGTTTCATCCTTATCGGGTGGATCTTCTTCTTCCTTAGGCACTTCTTCTCTCAGTACTTCATCCGGTTCTTCTTCTTTTGGCACCTCTCCTTTGTTATGTGAATTACACAACTCAGGAGAAGGTGGTTTTTCCTTTATGTTCCACCTTGTTCTTGGGCGCCTCTTCTTGGTACGAACAGGTTTTGCTACCTGCATGTTAGCGGCATATGCGTGACCATAGGAAAAGGAGAATATTTCCTTCCTCCCTCCTAATGTCATTTGCATTTTACCACTCCCCAGGCATTCACAGTATTCAAGAAAGGTCTACCCAAAATTAAAGGCACATCTTTCCTACTTCCCATATCTAGTATTATGAAATCAGCAGGAACATAGGAGCCTCTAATATGAACAGGTAAATCATTGACTATTCCTTCTACATAGCAAGTGGACTGATCAACTAGCACAACATAGGCAGATGTGGATGACATGGGTGGAAAGAACGAGTTTTCATAAAAATCTTTAGATAGAATGTTCACACTCGATCCTAAATCACACATGGCATTTTTAAAGACTTCACCAAAGATTGAGCATCTAATTATGGGACTACCAGGATCACCCTTTTTAACAGTCATGGTTTGATCTTCATAATAGTTAAAATATTTTATTTCAACCATATTTGCAGTTTCCATGTCAGGTTTAGCAGGAATTTTGCCAGTTTCAAAAGATGGTATGATAGCAACAAGTTCAGCTAATTGGGTTTCTAACATCTTATTAAAACTTAATTGATTTTTCAAAGCAGATGAGAAATCTTCCAATTTAGCATTTATATTCTCAAGGGTTTTATCATTCGACATTAATCTCTTATTCAAGAAATCAGTAGTTCTACCTTGTGAGTAAACTAAATTTTTCAAGAATGAGAAATTATCAGAATTCTAAAAATTAGAGCGGGGGAATGAATTGTTACCTTGAGAATTTGCAGGCTGATTCCATTCTTGATTCTGTTGACGGAAACCGTTGTTGTTGATGAAGTTCAAATCTTCATGTAGCTCGGGGCAGTGGCTCCCATAATGTCCGGTTTCTCCACAGACTTCACAAGTCATGTAGGATTCTAGAGATTCGACACTCTCTTGTTGGTTCATCTTCTCACAGCTGTCCAGCTTCTTTGCCAGCAGGTCCATCTTGGCCACGATCATGTCGGCCTCCTTAAGGGAATGTGTACCTCGCTTACGGGGCTGCAGTCTCTCGTCATTCCATCCTTGGTTCGACACCATATTCTCTATGAGAGCCTTAGCATCTGCAACATTCAGAGAAAAGAATGCACCACCGGCGGCGGCATCCAAATGGCTTCTAGAGAATGGGGTTAGGCCATGGTAGAAGTTCTGGATCAATTGCCAGTCCTTCATACCATGGTGCGGACAAGCAGCGACGTACTCTTGCAACCTCTCCCAGGCCTCGGGAATAGATTCCTCGGCTTGTTGCGTAAAGCTGGAGATTTTGTTACGCAGAGCATTTGTCTTGCCCATAGGAAAGAATTTGGCGAGAAAAGCATTGGAACACTTGTCCCATGTGTCTACAGCGTTGCGATCGGTATAGAACCATTGCTTCGCTTTTCCTAGCAAAGAGAAAGGAAAGAGACGAAGACGGATGGCTTCTTGGGTTATCCCCTTAATGGTGAAGGTGCCGCAAATCTCCAAGAATTGTTGGAGGTGAGCATTGGCATCCTCATGAGTTTTGCCACAGAACGGGCTAGCTTGGACCATCATGATCAGGGCCGGTTTCAACTCAAAATCGAGGTTGGCATCGATCACGTCTGGTCCTATCGCTACATTAGCGGCAGAAGGAGCAGAAAATTCACGAATGGCCTTGTTGGCCATCGTGAAGATAGAACGAGATAAGAAAGAAAGAAGTTGAAGAAGATGAAGGAAAAAGATAAGAAGAGTTAAGGAAATAAAGAATGGGGTAAGATGGGATTCGCTAAGCGGGAGCTTAAGCGAAGATAAATTCAACACGGACTCAACCGATATACCGATTGCCTTCCCCGGCAACGGCGCCAGAAATGCTTGTTGGTAGTTCTTAGCTTCACTAAAAATAGAGCTAGGCAACTATCCCCGGTAACGGCCCAGAAATGCTTGTTGACACTAGCCAACATCGTTACTAGGAGTAGACTATGGAGTCTATTCCAGGCAGCGGCGCCAGACGTGCTTGAAGCAGGTTCGGTCACTATACCTAAAGGAATGAAGCTAAAGCAGCTATCTACTAATGTCAAGTGCGGTTGTCAATCCCGACACTAGTAGGAGCTAGCTAGAGAGATTGCAATCTACCAAGAGGAGATTCTGCAAGCGCACAGAACTATCGTAGTAGCACTTCGCCTGGGAGTACCAGGTGTCGATTTATTTGATCCCAAGGGAAGGCTAGGGTGGTGTATGAGTCGAGTCAAGGAGGGGATGAGAGTCAAAGAAAAGAGAAAAGGGAAAAGGAGAGAAGGGAAAAGAGGGGATGGAAGGCTAGAAAGAATATGTGGGTGGATAGGTAAGGATGAAATGGATGGTAAGGTAAGGTGGATAACTAGATAGATAGATAGATAGAATGTGATAACTAAGGATAACTAACTAGTTACTAACTACTAACTACTAACTACTCCTAGATAACCACAGAGCAAGATAACTACGAAGCAAGATAGGCAAATGCCAAACAAGCAACCAAGTTAAGTAAAGTTTTATTCCTATCTTATCAAGTATCGAGGCGTACTAGCCTTTACCACTGACTTAGGTTGAACGCTAGCACAATGAGCCTTACTGTTAAACTGGGCCAACTCCGTGGTGGAATTCAAGGCGCATAGGGCTGTCACCACCTGCTTGCTACCACAGCTATCCGGGGGTCCAGCCGTATCTGAAGGTAAGTCTATAACTAAGCACCACGCTTAATTATATTCTAACTATCTCTACCCTAACTTTGAATAGAGACACACTTGCAGACGTTAGAGCAAATACTTGACTTAATAAGATAAACACTAAACTAACTAAGCAACCTATTGGCAAAGATCAAACACTAAGCTCACTAGAGATTAACTACTATGGCTAAGTGAATTGATCTGTAGGATAGCTAGGCACTCAAGCAATCAATCAAGTATACCACTCAATACTGATAAGTAGAATAAAGTAATACTTGAAATGATGAAATAGAATATAGTAAAGTGCTTGAGTAACAAGAGCAAAACCTGAACCGGAGATGAAGGAAGACTCTTCCCGACTCCAGGACCGATCACTCGCACGCTTCTACTCTTGAGCTAAGCTTTGAGCAGCGCTCCCGCGAGGGCAAAGATGCCTTGCTCTACTAGCTACCTACTTGCCTAAGCTTGGCTAAACCCTAAGCTATTAGCTCTCTGGCTCTCGCCTTGCTTCTCTTTGCTTGGTGTCTTTCTGGGTGTGTGGTTTTGAAGTGATACCTCAGGGGGGTATTTATAGCCTTGTGGAGTGAGGGGGGTACTTATAGGGGGCAGCCAACCGACCTAGGGCTAACCCTAGTGGCGGGCGCCAGCCCTAGGTGGCGTCCGCCAGCCCCATCACCGTTGGATGCACCGCCTTTGCTTCAACGGCATCCAGGAGCTCTAGGGAGGCGGTGGTTAGGTCGGTTGTATGTCTGAGTAATCGCCATTCGGTCTTGATCCACGCCACTTCCTCCTGAGCCGTTCGATGCCACTGACCTAGTGACCAAGGGCCAAGATTTGGCCTTGGGGTGGTCACACGGATCAGTGACGTGGCAGGGGAGAATGTGGGCTTCACCCTTGTGGCGGGCGCCACCTAGGGGTTGCGGGCGCCACCCCACTAGGGCCCAATGGGATCCTAGTGAGTGGGCTCGTCTCCTGGTGGGTTCACTCTTCAAATTTGGTCCAAATCCTGCATTCAAATAAAAATCTATGGACATGTAGAATTTGGTTAGTTTGAAACCTATTTGACTACATTTCATGCCTTTTTTGTGGACTTTAGGGTCAATTGTTGATGGTAAAACAGGTGTTTAAGGACCATCAACATGCGGCGCAAGTGGTGTCGACCGAGTCAAGAAGGAAGGCGATGGTGTTATGCCTGGTGTGGAGGCTGGATATGCATCGGCATCGGTGCCGGTGGTCCGGGTGTGAGAACCACATCCCGTCTACGGCACGAGTTCGGTAGTTGAGCCTCAGAAAAGCTACAATCGACGATTTCCGAGTTTGGGCCTCAAAACATGGGGTGGCGCTTTTCCGAGTTTGGGCCTCCAAACTTGGGGTGGACCATTTCCAGGTTTGGGCCTCAAAACCTGGGCTGGCGGGTTTACCGGTTTGGGCCTCAAAACCGGGCGGAGGTTCCTATGCGGAATGGTCGACACATGGCGGCACCGAGAGGCTTGCGTTGCGGCGAAGCTATCGGTGAGGAAGGCGTGGTGGTCGACGGACGGCACGTGGTGTTATCCTGGAGCTTGCGTCGAGGCAAAGCAAAGGATGAGAAGGCGCGTGGCCGTCGGATGAAAACTGCCAGAGTTTGACGGTTTTACCCTTAGGGGGTATTTGGGTTGAGTGCTTCTTGTAAGGGTATTTTTGTCTTCGGATGTGCGCCTATATATATATGTGAAGGGGCTGCTAGGGCAGCTATCCTTGGAGGTTGCCATTCTCATTTTGTGATTGTGAGGAGGCTAGGTTTAGAGAGAGGAGTGGCTCTTGTTCTTGAGCTTTTCGCCATCCGAGCTTTGTTGTTGCAAGGAGTGGCTTGTAACCCAACACCGTGTGCTATACAATCCTTCATCTTGTTGAAATCCAAGGATCAATTTTGTGCTCCTCTTTGTCGGCCAAAATTTGGATTGAATTCGCGTTTTGTTCTTCGTGTTTCTCTCTTTTCCCCTTCGGTGAATTGGCTCGTTCTTCCAATCCGAGGGATGGTTTTCAATTCCCCTTGAATCAAGTTGTGCTAGGACGTGAGTGTCATCTTTCCACCGAAGGATTTCCTCCCAAACCTCACGAGCACATAGATCGGGCTGTTTTCGCGTTCGTTCTCCAAACTTTCTCCATTTCTAGTGTTCTTCGGATTTCTCACGGATGAATTGGTTTGGAGAGATGATATCCTAGGATTAGCTTCCCAACACGTAGAGGAACATTTAGGTGAAGTTTGGTTGTAGCCCCGTTCAATTTGGTTGAGTTCCAATCGAATTTGAGTTTGATACGAGCTGTTTTTGGGCAATCTGGGCATTCCTGGACTGTTCGGCACTCATCCCCGGACTATCCAGGGGTCGGGGATGTTCACGGGCAGCAAGGTTGCTGTTTTCGTTTTTAAACGGCGGACTGTCCGGGCCTCATTCCCGGACTGTCCGGGGTACTATAGCGGACAGTCCGCGGTTCACTAGCAAAGAGTCCGCTAGTGCACAGTTTTGCTGTTTTCATCCGTATCTTTTGCGTTTGAGCTCCAATTTGAGATCCGTTTGTTGCATTGGTTTCCTAACTTCACAAGGATCTTTTCAAGGTACTTTTGCCACTATTGGCCTAAGTATTTTTGGTTGGACACTTCCTTCTTCTACATATGAGTTGGGTGTTCCGCTTTCGAAGTTTCGACGATTTTAGCGTCTGTATCTTTTGTGTTCGAGCTCCGATTTGAGATCCGTCTTTTGCGTTGGTTTCGTAACTTCATAAGGATCTTTCCAAGGTGCTTTTGCCACTAGTTGGCCTAAGTAGTTTTGGTTGTACACTTTCTTCTTCTCCATAGGAGTGGGGTGTTCCGTTATCGGTGATTCGATTGTTCTAGGAGCTTGCTTGTCCTACTTCGTGGTGACCCGCTCTATTCTAAGAGAACATCCACTCAATCATTTGGGTCGTGGTCATCATGGTTTTGGCTCTTAGCTTTTGGGGGTATTTTCTGGGACAGTGGTCTAAATATTTTGAAAGAAATTTTATGGCTCCCATTCACCCCCCCCTTTGGTCGCCAATTCGATCCTTCAAACTCCATCAGTTCTTCATCCGATGGCCACGAGACTTCCTCAACCTTCGCTTCGCCTCGACGCAAGCTCCAGGATGCCGCCATGTGCCATCCCGTCGACTGTCGTGCCTTCCTCACCGATAGCTTCGCCGCAACGCAAGCCTCTCGGCGCCGCCACGCGTCGACCGCTTCTTTTGGAACCTCCCCCAGTTTTGAAGCCGAAACCGGGAAACCTATCCTCAGCCGAGTTTTGTGGCCCAAACTCAGAAACCCACCAGCCCAGGTTTTGAGGGCCAAACCTGGAAAACCGTCCACCTTGAGTTTTGAGGCCCAAACTCGGAAACCGGCCACCCCGAGTTTTGAGGCCCAAACTCAGAAACCGTCAAGGGTAGTTATTCGAGGCTCAACTACCAATCCCGCGCCAAAGACAGAGTGTGGTTTGCACACCCGACCACCAGCACCAATGCCAATGCATGTCTAGCCTCCACGCCGGCCAGAACGCCTTCGCCTTCCTTCTTGACTTGGCCGACGGCACTTGCGCCGCACGCAAGCCTGTGTTCGACCTCCCGCCAATTGCCACGACAACATCGTCTTCCTCCAGACTCGGCCGATTGAAAGCCCTAGTATGGTTTTGGCTAATTGATGAAACCTATTTGGTCTAATCCTATTACCAAGCATGTGTGTAGCTAATACGAAAGGATTACGACCAAGCCAAGTGGTGGAGCTAGCAAGGTGGCAACCATGGAGGATGGTGATGGCCACAAGCACTCAAGAGATCAAGTGCTCTACCATTGGTGAAATAAAGAAGAGAAGAGATACAACAAAGAGGACCGAAGGCAAAGGTATAACCTATAGGGCTCTTTGTTTTGGTGATCAAGACACTTAGTGTGTGTGATCACATTCAAGATACATAGCCGCACTATTAAGAGGAGATAATTCATGGCTTATGCGGTGTTCAAGTGCCACTAGGAGTTCTCTAACATATTGATGCTTCAGACCTAGTGAGAGACTAACAAAACCCTTGGAAAATGTTTTGCAAAATGCTAACACACGTGCACAAGTGGTGAAACACTTTGGTGTTGGCACATGGAAGCAAGGGTAGAAGTTAGAAAGCAAAAAATGCCAAGTTAGGGGCAGCGGACGCTGCAGGCGACAACATAGGACGCTGGGCTGAGCGTCCGATGGCTAACCCTAACTTCTGACAGATGCTAAAGAAGCATCGGATGGAGGCAACAGACGTTGAGGAAACACTGTTGCAGTGTCCGATGCTGGTGACGTGGCATAAGCTAGCTTTCTAGGGAGCATCGAACGCTGGCCTACGTCCGATGTGGATCCACCGGATGCGTTCGATGTGATTCTGACCTCTCTGGAACCTCTTTGCAAGGTCATCGGACGCTGGGGTTGAGCGTCCGATGTAAGGGTGCCTGCACGTCCGATGGGGCGCTAATCAGTGCTGAAAAGGGCAGCGGCACCGAAGCGTCCAATGCCTGGCATCAGCGCGTTCGATGTCACTTTAACCGTAACATCTAGAAATTTGACCGTTGGGATCGGGCGGCTCGAATTCGTATCAGGGGGACAAGTGGTGCTCATCGGAGCATGAGACGCTGGCCTGCATCCGATGTGGATCCACCGGACGCGTCCAATGTGATTCTGACCTCTCTGGAACCTCTCTGCATGGTCATCGGACATTGGGGTTGAGCGTCCGATGTAAGGGTGCCTGCGCGTCCGATGGGGCACTAATCAGTGCTGAAAAGGGCAGCGGCACCGAAGCGTCTGATGCCTGGCATCGGCGCATCCGATGTCACTTTAACAGTAGCGCGAAGAAATTTGACCGTAGGGATCGGGCGGCTCGAATTCGTATCAGGGGACACGTGGTGCTCATCGGAGCATCGGACGCTGGGGGAGCGTCCGATGGCCCCGACACCTGCGCATCCAATGATCACGTTTTCAGCCCAACGGCTAGGCTGACTTGTGTGGCCTATTTAAGTGGCTTGGCCGGCTCACATGAGTTCTCTCTTGCACATTTTGATCCCTAAGCATTCTTGTGACCATAGCCAAGCCTCCCTACTCATCTCTAGAGTTGATTTGATCAAACCAAGTGAGTTTGAGTGATCTAGTGCTAAGATTTGAAAGAGTTCATTCTAGTGGCACTAGTTCGTCACATCGGCATTGAGTTTATTTTTACTCGTTGCATTTGTCGGTGCCTAGATGGCTTGGAGGCGTTGAGGTGTTGTTGGCAAGAGAAAGAGATTGTTCTTGGCCACCACCGTTTGTGATTGTTGGAGGTTTTGTAGCCTCACCTCGCCGGAGCGGCAAGAGGCATCCTTAGTGAATTGATCGTGTCATTGAGCTACCTCACTAGTGGTAGATTCTTGTGGTGCCCTTTGTGAGCTTGGCTTGGTGCCAATTAGCCACCGGGTCACCTAGTGTTGGTCGACACAACGGGGAGTAGCGTGCCGGCAAGCAAGTGAACCTTGGGATAAATCATCATGTCCCGCATGCTTGATTGTATTGGATTGATCATCATATAGATTGGACTTCATTCATATCTTGGTGATTGGTTCTTCATAGGCGTTCCCGAAGGCTTGGTGAAAAACTCCCTACTAGCTCTTTGCTCATTTTGTTACATATTCTTGAGCTAGTCAATTGTATTTAGTGGACAATTCTTTTGCTATATATCTTGTGTAGACATTTATCTTGCTCATATCATTGTTCACATAACTACTTGTTATCCTTGTCTACCTCGCTTATAGAACATATATTGTATATCTCTAGTTGATTGTGTGACATAGTTTTATTAGGTAGAATTGTTGGATAGGTGGCTTGCAACACATTATTAGGCTAGTGCAAAAAGCTTCACCATTTGATTTATTAATAGTGTTTGCCTAATTGTTTTTGTAGATTTTTTAATTAGGCTATTCACCCCTAGCCAATTTGGACCATTCAAGTGGTATCGAAGCCGTGGTCACCGTTTGTTTGAGGCTTAACATCCTCCAGTGTAGCAATGGCTCAAATCAACTATATGGGGAAGCCACCACATTTTAACGGCTCCAACTTTGATTGTTGGAAGAGGAATGTGACACCCTAGTGTCAAGCACTGCATTAGGAACTACATTTAGCTACTAAAAAGCATAAGTAATGCATTGCATCATTTCATGTGCATAAGAGTGCTTTTTGCTTTTGTTTATTTATTTGGATTTGATTTCAATTGGACTTAATGGTTTCAGTGGATTTCTGACTTGGCAAATAGTTTTATAAAATAGAGAATAATGAGAATAACTCTTTTCATATTGATACCTTGACCTAGTTCAAAATAGTTTGGCAAATAAAAATGAGATAAACAAAATGATTTATGTCTCAAAAATTGACTTTATTTATGTGAAGGTTGTAAAAATGATTTTCAGCAAAAGTGTCCTATATGAAAGTTGTAGAGAAAACTATTTTGAGCAACTTTTATTTTTGGGTCAAAGCCTAGTTTGGAGTTTTTGAAACTGTTTTGAATGGTCAAAGTTTGAAAAGTTTTTGGAAAAAAGAAAAAGGAAAACACTTTTTCTCCCGCGCCCCATTTCCGGCCCACTTGGCATTTCGGCCCAGCCAGCGCTGCGTCAGCCCGGTCCCGCGCTGCACCCACCGCGCTGGCCCACGCGCGCGCCGCTCGCCCCCGCCCGTGCGCCGTGCCGCGTCAGGCCGACATGGCCGCGCCGTACGCTGGCCCCGACCGCCGCGTCGCCGCCGAATCCTGCGCAAAATCCGCTCCCGCCTCTCGCTGCGCGATTCTCTCTCGCCCGCGCACACAAGCGATCTTGCTTGCCCTCTCCGCGCGCGCCTCGTCTGCCGCGCTGCTCGCCCGCTCGCCGCGTGCACGCCACCGCCTGCCGCCTCGCTCACCGCACCGCCGGGGCCCTGCCACGACCGGCCGAGCCCGAGGGCAAAACGCCGCGCACCGCACTCCTCCTCTCCCTCATCCGCCAGTTCGTTCGCTCTCCCTCTCGCTCTTGCCCTCGCACCGCACGAGCCCGAGCCGAGCGCACTGCTCGCCACCATCCGCCACCGCAAGCCTCCCTCGCCGTTTCGGCCACGTCCAAACACCTCCCTCCGATTCCCTCCGCACGCTGCTCCGCCTCATCGTCGCACACGCGGTGCGCACGCTCCCACCACCAGTGGACCAGCCCCGATGCCGGAACACGCCGTGCCCCCATCGGCCACCGTTCGCCACCGCGGAGCCCGCGTTGTCATTCCTCCCCGACCCGAGCTCCACCGTCCCCATCCTTCGTCAGCGAACCTCACCGAGTGAAGGCAAGGTGAGAACACCCCCCTTCTAGGTCGCTACCGCTCTCCCCCTTTCTCTCTCACATGGCTGAGCGCCATGGGCGCCGCCGTGGCCCTCTCACGCGGCCAAGCTCCTCTGGAGCCATCCGAGCCTATCCAACCCCCTCACTTAGCTCCCTAGGGTTCACAAAGCACAGCGCACCCGCCAATTTGGCCGGCGACCGCCGGAAACGGCACGGCCGAGCACTTCCGCCGCCACCGTCCGCCATTGCTCGCCGCCGGCGAGCTACGACCATGCACTAGCCCAACCGTCACCACCAGCCGGTCCGCCTCGTCAAGGGGAACATGTTGAGCCTGGTCGCGCCGCCGGCGACCTCACCGCAGGCGAGAATCGCACGGTCAACTCCTTCCCCTGCCTTGCTCTCTCTGACCAGTGGGTACCGCTGACCAGCGGGTCCCATGCGTCAGCCATCCCGCAGTCCATGGACCAAGTCCACGAAGCCATGCCGGGAAGATTCAAATGTTTTTCCTTTTTGTTTATTTTCCCAGAAAAGCTTGTGATTTTTGTGTCGCACGATTTAAAAGTCCAAATGAAGTGTTTTTAGTTTTGTTAGCTTGTTCGTGAGTAGATCCATCATGGAAAAATATGAAAGTATTTTTGGTGAGAGTTTATAGTACTGTTTTTATTTAATTCAGTTTATGTGCTTATGTTGAGATAAATGGATTTATATGTTTTCTGGTTGAGTTAATTCATAGCAAAATTTGTGTAGGTTTCTTGTCATGTTATGTATCTGTGAAAAATGTATGAGGCACCATTTCTGTAGAAAAAGTATCTGTTAGGGTTTAAAGTTCTTTTTGGCTGTTTTCTTGGAATAAGTGTTAAGGTGTTTTATATGTAAAAATAAAATATGAAAAAAATTGTGCAGTCTCTGTATGTGATGTTCTAGTTAGGAAAAATGTTAAACATAGGTTGTTATATGGAAAAATTTGAAGTTGCTGCATAAATGTGTTTTTCTATGTTTTTCTTAGGAAACTCATGTAGAGAAGAATATAATGTTTCTGTTCATGGAACATTCTTGATAAATATGAAATGTGGAATAGAATCTGGGAAAAATATGAAAACAAGTACAACACCCTTTTCCAGCAGGGTTGTAGTTCAAATGGTTTAATCTGGAGTAAAATTGTTTATTTTGTGTAGGTTTATGTGTTTATGCTTTGACAGTAAATTTTCTACAGTAGAGTGTTTATGAATAGGTGAAGCTAAGAAAAATATGAAACCTGCTGTTTGACACTTTTCATGTGGGAAGTTAGTTCAAAGCACCTTTTGACTATTTTATTTTATCTTTTTGTACCTGCTGTTTTGTATTTTATTTCTTGCTAAAAATTGTTCAGTGAAGTCCAATTGATGTTAGTTGCCTTCTGGAATTTTTGTGGATTTTTCTGAGTTCAGAAAAATGTACTTGCAGTTCAAACCTAAGTTTCTTTTGAATTAATAAATGAAAAATGGTTAAATTAATAGTTTCTTTTATGTGGTAATTAAGTGTTTTTCCTCAATGTCAAAAGTGGTTCAACAAGTTGGCTTTGTTGGTTTGCAAGAAATATTTGCATTCATACCACCACATCTCGCACCCCGCATTGTTTATTTAATTATTATTCACCACATGCAATAGGATCGACAGCCCCGGAGACGGACCAGGAGCCGGAAGCAAACGACGAGCAGGAGATACCAGAGCTGACCAGGATCGAGGAAGCCGACCCCGCACCGGAAGCTAACCTGCCTAAGTGCCCCGCTCACGAGGCCTCAGTCTTTTCCCAAGCCAAGCCCCGGAGCATTCTAAGTCTCCCAGTTTTACAATTAAAATTACTTGAGTACTTCTATATTGTGCTGCATTAGGTATAGGAGTTGTTTGAATCCTACTTGATGCATTATGCTTCCTTGATTATGACTTACATCTGCCTTGTTATCCTGTTATTCAATTATATGTAGAATTGCTTAGCCTGCTTAATAAAAGTAGTAGTTAACGATATTCCCGTAATACCCCTGGTGGGTAGTTACCGGATCACGGTTGGCTATATTTGCTATCGTGGAAAAGAACCTGAGTAGTAATGAAATTTGGTCAACTGGAAGGCAAGGCACAAGTTTCGAAACTTGGGGCAGTCTGTCCGTTGGATCGTATAGGTTTGTATCGATGTTGGCCCTCGTTCATTTTTGAACGCGCCCTTTTACTTAGAGATATGTCGGTGCTGTAATCATCGACCCCAAAGCCGGTTAGACGCTGTTCGGGCCGGTCTCAACCCGTGTCGCACCCTCTAGTATGGGAACACGATCTGCCGTGGAATGGCCATCGTATAGTTTCAATTGGGTGGTCCGTGCTGTGAGCCACGACGATTACCACCACGAACAAGCATCGAGCGGTTACCCAATGCATGGACCCGACGGGGAAAGTGTGGGTTGGTATTAAAGGTCTTTCACCAGCTGGTTTGGAATTCGATTCGAGTCGTCGTCTCCCCCGGTTAGTGGGAAACTATGGCGAGCTTCACCACGATACAACTCCATATGATGTTTAAGGTTCAACTAAAATATGGTTAAAGTCAACTGGATATGGTTATATTATTGATTGATTAGACTCAAGTGTTTGGAATAGTTCAGGTGCAAAACCTAGACTAAGAAGTACGACCAAAACTGACAGCTCATCAATATCATTAAATAATCCTTCTCTTAATTTTGAGCTTTTCGCAACTAAAGATCCCAGCTCCACCAGAAAGCCTTGCATACCCTTGGTGTCTTTATTTTCAGTTGGACGGGTATGTCTAGCTGAGTACATTCCCGTACTCAGGGTTTATCCCGTTTGTTGTAGATGGCCAGGTGTATTATGGCTATTGTAAGCACTGCCTCTACCCGGTGGAGGGTGATGAGGAGTAGGCCCAGGGCAGGGTCGTCCAGAAGCTTCCCCTTCTCTTTTGCTGGACTGAGACTCCTAGTGGCACACTATCTAAAAAAGGAGGAGTGAGTTGTGTTGGGTTAAGTTATCAAACAATGTTCTATTTGGACCACATGTGTGGTGGTCGTGTTTCAAAACTCATTTAAAGCTTCCGCACTTCAAAACTCAGTATTGCAATAACTCTTTATTTTCGCACTCTGATGTTTAAATTCGGTTTCGTTTAACTATGATATCTCCTTGCAAATGTAATACTTGAACGATGCGATCCTGTTTGTTGTACGATGTTTGAAATCCTTTGAGATTTCCGGACTACCGGGGTTATATGGATTCAAGTGCGGGTCGATGTCAGACGAATTTGACTAAGAGGGTACTTGAGTTCTTATAATCAGGACGGTTCCGCCACAAGGAAGATGTGTGCATTCACAAGAGGAATGAATAGAAAGATAAGAGAAGTAATTGAGCATGATTTTGTGGTAATTGACCCCGCAAGTCCCACCCCAAGAGAAGAAGAGAAGCTTCAATGGAATGATGTGGCAATCAATCTTTTCTATGAAGCATTTGATACAAAAGTATTTGAGGAAATCAAGGATCTTGAAAGAGCAAGTGAGATATGGGAGAGATTAGAGGAGACATATGAGGGCACCAAGGTGGTCAAAGGTGCCAAGCTATACATCCTCAAAGACAAGCTTGCCACCTTCAAGATGCAAGATGATGAAAAGCATACCGGAGATGTTCCACCGGTTACAAGTGATTATCAATGACTTCAAGGCTTTGGGAGAAAAGGTGGAGGACAAGGACTTTTCTCACAAGTTCTTGAGATGCTTACCACTAAGATTTGATACTTTGGTGACTATCCTAGTGAGGGAAGGATTGGATGCGGTAACCCCAAACCATGTACTAGGTGATGTGGTCACACAAGACACATACCGTGTGGAACGGGATGGGGGAGCCCAAGAGGAAGAGAAGAAGAAGACCATGGCATTCAAGGCTTCATCTTCCAAGAGCAAGAGCAAGGGCAAAGCAAAGAAGGAGGAAAGTGATGATGAAGCTAGTACAAGCTTTAGTGAGATGGATGATGATGAAATTAATGGCTCTATTTGTCAAGAGGTTTGGCAAGTTCATGAAGAAGAAAGGCTATGCAACAAGAAAGAGAAGATATGCAACCAAAAGCACAACTAAAAGATGCTATAGATGCAAGAGCAAGGATCACTTCATTGCGGATTGTCCATATTCTAGTGATGAAAATGATGACCACAAGAAGAGCAATAAGAAGGACAAGAAAGAGAAGAAAGAAAAGAAAGAGAAGAAGGGTGGCTCAGGAAGACCATCAAGGAGAAGGCTATGGATAGTCTTTCTATCTCAAGCAAGCCTTCTATCTTCAACACTCCATCGACATGCTTCATGGCTAAGGCCGCTAAGGTATCATCCAATGAGAGTGAGAGTGATGATGATGAGGAGTACTCAAAGGAGGACCTCATGAGCATGCTACAAGATGCACACTCTTACATTGAGACTAAGAGGAAGGAGTGCAAAGAATTGCGCAAGGACAACAAGGCTCTTGAGCAATCCTTTGATGAGCTCAAGTCTACTCATGAGAGGCTAGAGGTAGCCCATGAGAATCTTGATCAAGCTCACACTAGGCTTAAGAAAGCCCACTCCTCCCTCCTTGATCAAAGTAAGAGTGAGGATGTTGTAGAGACATGCAATGTAAGAGTTACATGTGATATGCTTGATGAATCATTTTATGCTCCAATTATTGTTGCTCCCACCAATGCATCATCATCATCTAGCTCATCTAAAATGACTACTTCTACTACTTGTGATTCATCATTAGTGGTAGAAAATGAGAACCTTAAGAACAAGGTCAATGAGCTCACTCATGCTTTAGGCAATGCCTATGGTGAAGATGCCCGCTTGCTTAAGTGCTTGGGTAGCCAAAGGTGTCCACTCAACATGGAAGGACTTGGCTATACCCCCAAGAAGGGCAAGGCGGCCTTTGCTACTCACAAGAGTCATTTTGTGAAGGGCAATGGTCGGTATTGCTATAATTGCAAGCAATCTGGGCATATAGAGCAAAATTGCTTTAACAAGAATAAGAACAAGAACAATGCTCATGTTTCATCCATTCGACTTGATTCTTGTTATATGCTTACAAAGGGGACTAATGGTGTGAAGGCTAAGTATATTGGTGCACCCATGGTTGGCCCAAAGAAGAAGGCAATTTGGGTGCCCAAGAGCTTGGTGACTAATCTTGGAGGACCCAAAAAGATTTAGGTACCTAAAAAGAATTGATCTCTTTTGTAGGTAAATTATAAAGCCAGAGGAAGGCATTGGGTGCTTGATAGTGGGTGCACTCAACACATGACCAAAGATGGAAGAATATTCAAATCAATCAACACTAGTGGCAATGATCATGCGGATGCTATCACATTTGGTGACAACAAGAAAGGCATGGTCAAAGGCTTGGGCAAGATTGCAATATCCAATGATTTGAGCATCTCCAATGTGCTATTAGTGGAATCTCTCAACTTCAATCTCTTGTCCGTGGCACAATTATGTGATTTGGGATTCAAATGCATATTTGGTATTGATGATGTGGAGATAGTGAATGTCGATGGAAGTGATTTGGTATTCAAAGGATTTAGATATGAGAACCTTTATTTGGTGGACTTTGATGCTAGTGAAGCTCAATTGACAACATGCTTATTCACCAAATCAAGTATGAGTTGGTTATGTCATAGGCGCATGGGACATGTTGGAATGAAGCAACTAAAGAGGCTAGTGAAGCATGACATGGTGAGAGGGCTAAAAGATGTTCGCTTTGAAAAGGACAAGCTATGTAGTGCATGCCAAAAGGGAAAACAAGTTGGAAATACCCATCCTAATAAAGGAATGATGAGCACTACACATGCACTTGAGTTGTTGCACATGGATTTGTTTGGACCAACTACATATGCAAGTATTGGGGGAAACAAGTATGGATTTGTGATAGTGGATGACTATACAAGATACACATGAGTCTTCTTTCTCGTTGACAAGAGTGAAGTGTTTGGCATATTCAAAACCTTTGTTAAGAGAAGCCAAAATGAGTTTGATAGAAGAATCAAGAAAGTGAGAAGTGACAATGGAAGTGAGTTTAGAAACACAAGAGTTGATGAGCTATGTGATGAGTATGGAATCAAGCATCAATTATCGGCCAAGTATACTCCTCAATCCAATGGGATAGTTGAAAGGAAGAATAGAACACTCATTGACATGTCAAGATCCATGCTTAGTGAATACAATGTGGGTGATTCTTTTTGGGCCGAAGCAATCAACACGATAAGTTATTATAGCAACCAGCTCTATTGTCATCCTCTATTGAAGAAGACACCATATGAGCTCATCAATGATAGAAAGCCCAACATTGCCTATTTTCGGGTCTTTGGATGCAAGTGCTACATATTGAAGAAAGGCACAAGACTTGACAAGTTTGAGAAGAAATGTGATAAAGGGTTTCTACTTGGTTACT
The DNA here is from genome assembly GCA_009763385.1 of Coix lacryma-jobi var. lacryma-jobi. Taxonomy (NCBI): domain Eukaryota; kingdom Viridiplantae; phylum Streptophyta; class Magnoliopsida; order Poales; family Poaceae; genus Coix; species Coix lacryma-jobi. The sequence goes on along the minus strand of CM019828.1, from coordinate 81,981,215 downwards.
CCACTACAAGCAAGGCATATAGAGTGTGGAACAACACAACAAGAATTGTTGAAGAAGTCCATGATGTTGAATTTGATGAAACCAATGGCTCTCATGAAGAACAAGACAATCTAGATGATGTGAGAGGAACACAATTGATGGAAGCTATGAAAAGCATGGACATTGGTGATATTAGGCCAAAGCAAGTGATTGACATTGAAGATGACAAAGATCAAGTGCTCTCTCCTCCAACCATGCATGGCAATGATGTTGCAAGCTCTAGTGATTCTCATGATCAACAAGATGCTAGTAGCTCTCAAGTGGCTCATCCAAGTACAAGTGCAAGTGCCAAACCACAACAAGTGCTCCAACCAACACATATTGCAAGAGATCATCCTTTGGATCAAATTGTTGGTGACATAAGTAGAGGTGTGCAAACAAGATAAACATTGGCTTTATTTTGTGAATACTACTCATTTGTATCATCCATTGAGCCAACCAAGATTGAAGAAGCTTTGATGGACGTTGATTGGGTAAATGCAATGCATGAAGAGCTAAACAACTTTACCCGCAATGATGTTTGGGAGTTAGTGGAAAGACCAAAGAACACTAATGTTATTGGTACAAGATGGGTCTTCCAGAACAAGGAAGATGAAGATGACATTGTTGTAAGGAACAAAGCAAGATTGGTTCCACAAGGGTACACTCAATTGGAAGGAATTGACTTTGGAGAAACCAATGCACTGGTTGCTAGATTGGAAGCAATTAGAATTCTACTTGCATATGCTTGTTCACACAACATCAAGCTCTATCAAATGGATGTCAAAAGTGCATTTCTAAATAGATTCATCAATGAGCTAGTGTATGTTGAGAAACCTCCCGGATTTGAAGATTTGAAGAAGCCCAACCTTGTGTACAAGCTCAAGAAGGCATTATATGGGTTGAAGCAAGCACCAAGAGCTTGGTATGAAAGATTGAGGGATTTTTTGCTACCAAAGGGTTTCAAGATGGGAAAGGTTGACACCACACTCTTCACTAAGAAGATTGGAAGTGACTTGTTTGTGTTGCAAATCTATGTGGATGACATTATCTTTGGATCAACCAACCAAGACTTTTGTGAAGAGTTTGGAGAGATGATGGCTAAAGAATTTGTGATGTCTATGATTGGAGAGCTTAGTTACTTCCTTGGGCTACAAATCAAGCAAATGAAGAAAGGCACATTTGTTAGTCAAGGCAAGTACAACAAGGACATGCTCAAGAAGTTTGGGTTAGATGAAGCAAAAGCAATAACCACTCCAATGGGCACAAATGGACATTTGGATAGTGACTCTAGTGGTGACATGGTGGATCAAAAGTTATATCGGTCAATGATTCGAAGTCTACTCTATGTGACCGCATCAGACCGGATGTCATGTTTAGTGTGTGCATGTGTGCAAGGTTTCAAGCTTCACCAAGAGAAAGTCATTTGAAGGCAACCAAAAGAATATTGAGATATTTGAAGCACACTCCAAATGTTGGACTATGGTATCCCAAAGGCTCTCAATTTGAATTGATTGGATACTCGGATTCTGATTATGCAGGATGCAAGGTGGATTGGAAGAGCTCCATGTGAGGATTAAGGTTCAACTAAAATTTAGAACTTTCGACATATGTCTGGCGAGAGCATAGAGAGTTTATTCGCTCGCTTTCAGGTGATTGTCAACAGGATGAGGGCTAACAAGGAGTTGTTGCCTTTCGACGATCATGAGAGAGCTTTGAAGCTTTTGCATACTCTCGATCGGTCGGTGTGGGATTCCAAGGTTCAGGCGATCATCGAATCGCCTAACTATGAGACCCTCACGTGCGACGAGCTCTTCAGTAAGCTCAAGTCCAGTGAGATTGATGCCATGGCGAGGGCTTCTTATGAAAATCCTTCTGGCTTGTCGATGGCTTTGGTTTCTGGTTCTTCTGCTAACCCCTCTGGAGGCTTTGCACTCTCTTCTCTTCTTTCTGTCATAGAGGAGCAGTTGGAGTTCATGGGGGATGACGAGTTGGCTTTGCTCGCCAACCGGTTCTCGCGGTTTCACAACAACCGCATGAACCGTCGCCGCGGAGGAGGACGCTCAGGATGCTTCGAGTGCGGCGACCACAACCACTTCATCGCCAATTGCCCGAAGAAGAACAAGCAGACCTTCGGCAAGGCGGATCATGAGCACAAGTACGACTCCGGCAAGCGCAAGGAGAAGTACGTCCCCGCGAAGCACAAACGAAAGGGCGGCTTCGAAAAGGAGTACATCAAGACGAAGTACTTGGAGAAGGCCCAGGCTGAGCAACGTGCTTTCTTCGCCACGCTCAGCGACGTCAACGACTCGGATGACGACTCTGCTGCCTCAAGCGACGACGAGTTCGAGAGGAAGAAGAGGATCGAGGACAAGCTGAACGGCCTCTGCTTCTTCGCCGATGACGAGGGCTTCTGCACCATGGCCCTCGGCAAGGAGGTCGATGGCGAGCTGGAGGAGTCTCCTCAGAACGACGACGACACCTCCTAGGTATCTCAGACCCCCGATGAGCTTTCTGCTGAGGTCAAGAAACTTACGGCCGCTCTCCTTAGTCAAGATAAGTTGCTTAGGCGCGCTGCTAGAGAGCGTAAGGAGTTTAGGTAGAAGTGGGAGGATACGGTGAAGGAACTTGAATCTGTCAAGTCCACCGTTGTTGTCACAGATGAGGAGTGTGAGATGTGCTCCACGCACATGACTGACCTTCTCACTTTGAGGGGTAAGTATGCTGCGTTGGTAGGAGAGGTGGATGAGCTGAAGGCTAGATCCTCGCTATTGGGTGCATGCAAGTCATGTGCTGGCTTGCAAACCGAGTTGGCAGAGAAGAATGCCAAGATTGTGTCTCTTGAGAAGGCCAACTCGGGTAGCACATGTGTGGTCAGGTGTGTTCTTTGAGAGGGTTTGGAGATGGAGATCGCTAATGTGAAGCATGACAAGATGCAAACCGAGGAGGAAAACACATACCTTCGAACAATCTTGTCATGGGTGTCTAGTGGTGAGCCGCAGCTTGGGATGATGATCTCCCAGTTCAAGCGTGCTGCTGGAGGTCTAGGTGTAGGTTTTGCTCAGGGTGTTGAGTGCGCTTCATCTTTTGGGAAGATTGGAGAGTCGAGTGGTCTGAACCCATGTGAGAAGCCCAACTCCACCACTACTCCCAAGCTTACTAAGATTCCACCCAAAGAGCCTCTAAAGCCTAACACCAAGGATGGTGTATTTGTGGAACCTCTGAGAGCCCCACCCAAGAAACAATCATGGGCTCCAAAACCAAACCACCTTAAGAACAAGTTGGACACCATGCCACCCATCCAGGAGGAGCTTATGCCACAGAAGGGCAAAGTGATCCACACCCACTATCGTGAGTACCAACAACCCCTTATGAGAGCGGTGAGGTACCATTGTGAGCAATATGGGAGAGATGGACACTTGAGTGAGTTTTGCTTTCGGCGCAAGAGAGAGGCGCGCCACGTAAAGGAGATGAACAACCCGGGCATGTACCATCCTTTCCATGATGTACATGTGTCGAACGTTCAGAGGCGTGCTGGTAGGCCTAGAGGTCCAAAACCTCAAGTTCCTAGGCCTAGGCCGCGAGGAGGTCGTGCCCGGCAAGAGCCTGCGGTTGTACGCTATGGACCCCGTGGCGGTGGCTTTGTAGTTGAGCGTTTTCCCCCACCGCGTTTTGAGTATCGCGATGGACGCTCCTCCCTTAGCGGACCACGTTTTCCTCAACGTGGTGATCGCTCTTCCCGTAGGCGTGCTAGGAATGGTTTTTCCGCTAACCGTTCTTTTGAGCAGCCAGCCCAACACTGGTATTCCTCCTACTTCACTAACCCCAGTGTTGGACCGTATGCTCACCCTATGTCGTTCTATTGATGTAGGTAAAATGATTGGAGAACGTTTGGTTGGTGGATTCTGGGTGATCGAGGCACATGACCGGAAACGCCAAGTGGTTCTCCAGTCTTAGTCCGGTCGCCGGAAAGGAGTTTATCACCTTCGGCGACAACAACAAAGGTAAGGTGCTGTCTCGTGGGTCTGTGCGAGTTAATGAGCACTTTGTGTTGCGCGATGTTGCTCTGGTTTCTAACTTGCATTTTAACCTTCTTTCTGTTTCGCAACTTTTCGATGATGACTATGAGATTCGTTTTAAACCGAATCTCAGTCGCATTTTCGATCCTCAGGGCAATCTTGTATGTTTGATTTCGCCCTTTGGAAAAGTCTTTCGTGCGAATTTCTCGGAATCATTTGGAGTTTCTCGTTGTCTTTTGGCTGGACCTTCCTCCTCTGATCTTTGGAAGTGGCATAGGAGACTAGGTCACCTGAGCTTCGACTTGCTTGCAAGACTTAGCTCACTTGGCTTAATCTGAGGATTGCCCAAGTTGTCCATGGAGAAGGATCTTGTTTGCCATTCTTGTAGACATGGGAAGATGGTAGCCGCTCCCCACCATCCAGTGACTCAGGTCATGACCAAGCGCCCTGCAGAGCTTTTGCATATGGACCTTGTTGGTCCGGCTTGGGTGAGCTCGGTTGGGGGGAAGTGGTACGTGCTTGTTGTTGTTGAAGATTTTTTGAGACATTCGTGGGTCTTCTTTTTAGCTGAGAAGACCGAGACTTTCTCCTTTGCTCGCAATCTGATTTTGCGTCTTTAGAATGAGTTCCCTTTGAACTCAATGCGAGCAATTCGGAGTGATAATGGTTCCGAATTCAAGAATTTGGATTTTGAGAAGTTTTGTAACTCTTTGGGTTTGGAGCATCAGTTTTCTCCCCCCTACACACCGCCACAGAATGGTGTTGTAGAAAGGAAGAATCGGACCCTTGTAGAAATGGCTAGGACGATGCTCGATGAGCATAGGACTCCTAGGCGATATTGGGCCGAAGCTATGAGCACTGCATGCTATATTTCCAATCGCATTTTTCTCCGAGCTTTCTTGAAAAAGACTTCTTATGAGTTGCGTTTTGGAAAACTCCCCAAGGTGAGTTATTTTAGAGTTTTTGGTTGCCACTGTTTTATACTCAAGAAAGGCAACCTGGACAAATTTGAGTCTCGTTCTTCCGACGGTGTATTTTTGGGTTATGGCACTCACACTCGTGCATATCGTGTACTTAACCTTTATACTAACCGAGTCATGGAGACATCAGATGTCACCTTCGACGAGACCATGGTTTGTCCTTCTTCTCGTTTTTGCGTGCAGGTGATCATGAGGTTGGTGAGCCTCTTTTTGATGACGAGGATGAAGGTGCTGAAGGGATGGATGATCCACCTCCTCCACCTGTTGTGCCGCAAGGAGCAGCTTCTACTACGACTCACGGCCCAGACCCTTCTTCCTCTACTACTTGGGGGCCGTGGGATCCGCCACCTCGACCGGTACCTTTTGTACCCGAGGAGGCACTAGCTGCTGTTGAGAGGGAGGCTACATCAGCTCGGGAGGCGTCATGACACATCCAGCGCCAACACCCGCCTCAACAGATGATCGACAGCATCGGCGAACGTGTCACTCGGTCCAGGTCACAACAAATCTCTCACTTTGCTCATTCTGCATTTGTTGCTGATTTTGAACCCCGAGATGTTGGACACGCTTTATCTGATCCGGATTGGGTCAATGCCATGCATGAGGAGTTGGAAAATTTTGAAAGAAATCGGGTTTGGGTTCTTGTTCCTCTTCTTCCTGATTGTCATCCTATAGGGACAAAATGGGTTTTCAAAAATAAACAAGGAGAGGATGGCCATGTTGTGAGAAACAATGTCAGTCTTGTAGCCCAGGGGTATAGTCAGAAGGAGGGGATAGACTATGAGGAGACTTTTGCTCCTGTAGCTCGTTTGGAGGCGATTAGGATACTCTTGGCTTTTGCTGCATCCAAAGGGTTTAAACTTTTTCAAATGGATGCCAAGAGTGCCTTTTTAAACGGCGACATAGAAGAGGAGGTGTATGTGAAACAACCCCCCGGTTTTGAAAATCCCAAGTTTCCAAACCATGTTTTTAAACTTCACAAAGCTTTGTATGGTTTGAAACAAGCCCCTAGAGCCTGGTATGATAGGTTGAAAACCTTTTTGCTTGCTAAGGGTTTTAAAATGGGATGTGTGGATAAAACGCTTTTTCTCCTAAAGCAAGGCAGTGACACTCTCTTGGTCTAGATTTACGTGGATGATATCATTTTCGGTGGTTCTTCTCACGCTTTGGTTGCCAAGTTTGCAGATACTATGAGCAGGGAGTTTGAGATGAGCATGATGGGCAAGTTGACGTTTTTCCTCGGATTGCAAATTAAGCAATCTTGAGAGGGAACGTTTGTGCACCAGGGTAAGTATACCAAGGATATTCTGAAGAAATTCGATATGGGTGAGGCCAAGCCTCTTCCAACACCCATGTCAACCAAGACGACCCTGGATGTGGACAAGGATGGAGAAGCTGTGGACCAGAAGGAGTACCGGAGTATGATCGGGTCGCTGATGTACCTGAGGGCGACACGCCCGGACATTCAGTTCACGGTGTGTCTTTGCGCGCCATTTCAGTCGTCGCTGCGCACCTCTCACCGTCAGGCGGTCAAGCGCATTATGAGGTACTTATGCTTCACTCCTGAGTTTGGGATTTGGTATTCTGCTTCCTCCACCCTCTCCCTCTGTGGTTATTCCGATACTGATTTTGCTGGTTGTCGCATTGAGCGCAAGTCCACTTCTGGGACTTGTCAGTTTATTGGTTCTTCTCTTGTATCATGGTCTTCTCGCAAATAGTCTAGTGTCGCCCAGTCTACCACGGAGGCTGAGTATGTTGCTGCGGCTAGCTGCTGTTCCCAGTTGCTTTGGATGATGGCCACTTTGCGTGATTTTGGTCTGAGCTTTTCTCGCGTTCCTTTGCCTTGTGACAGCACGAGTGCTATTAGCGTTGCTAAGAACCCCGTGCTGCACTCTAAGACCAAACACATTGACGTGCGCTTTCATTTTCTGCGAGACCACTATGAGAAGGGTGATATCGACCTTCGCCATGTCTATACTCTTCATCAGTTGGCTGATATTTTCACCAAGCCTTTGGACCAATCAACTTTTGCTAGGTTGATAGGTGAGCTTGGTGTGTGTTTCCCCTTTTAGATGGGGGAAACATTTTGACTTTTGTATTATAAACTGACTTTGTGTTTCTCATTTGGTTTCATCATGCATCTTTGCATTTTGCATATTTACATTCAGAGCTTCATGAATATAATCTTTAGAATGTAACTATGCTCTGTATAGTATTTGCTCCGATGCTTTATGATGATGCTGTAGCTTATTCTCTTTCTGATCACTGATACATGTTGTAAGCGGAGCTATTTTATGAATGGTGAATTTGCTTAATGAACTTAAAACTTGAAAATGTTCACCATTGAGATATGCAATTAGCATGTGTAGAATGTGTTGAAATCACTTGTGTTTTTCATATATGCTAGGTTGTTATGTCTCTAGTTTTGAGTCATTCACTTGCTTGGTATGTTCATATTCTGCCTTAATTTTGAACCAAGTTAAGTGAATTGGAAAGATCGAGATGGGATTGCTTGTCAGCACATCACAGTTTCGAGACTGTTTCTCATTGCACTTTGAGTTAAACTTGAGCTGTGTAGTGTATGACCGAAACTGTTGCTTTAAGCTTCTGATTTCTTCTGCATAGGCTTCGCATAGTTGAAAAGTTAGGCAATGACAAGCTTTCAACCTCTCGCAATCGCATGCCGAAATTTAAACTTGTGTAATTTAACCGCTACAACTCCGATAAAATTTGGATACACAAGTCTATGTTTCATTCTATAGCATAATGATTGAACTATGCTAGGGGTAGTTCACCTTGTATACATGTTTAGCACTTGTTTGATTTCCTGTCTATACATGTTTTGTGCTGTTTTGATGGTGAATACCTTTTTGGCTGAAAACTGCTCGTTTTGCTCTCATGTTCATATTTCGGATTTAGTGATCAGTTTGAGCCTTTGCTAGCTTCTTATGGATGTTGTTGAGTCATCGGATCAGAACTATGTAGAGCATCTTTGCACTCTCTTGATTATATTCCTGAAGCTGCTAACTTGCATTCTAACTCATATGCATCTTTGGAAGGAGATATTCTGTCAAGGGGGAGAAACTTGAGTGTTTGTGCACATTTGCTTGCTGGTGCATTTTCAACTAAGGGGGAGAATTTTTGACAAATCATGAGAGCTCCCTGGGTTGTGTGCACTATTTGAGGGGGAGTTTGCTAGTTGTGTTGAGCCTTTGCCTCCTTCTTAAGGGACTAGCAAACTTTTTCAGTTCTTCAATTGGTATCAAACTCTTTTGTCTTTGAGTTGGTAACAGTTGGTATTGAGCTTCTTCGCTAGCGGTGTTGAGCCCGTTCTGCCTCTTCTTGAGGGCTAGCTCTGTTTTGCTTGAACTTCAGTTGATCTTTCAATTGGTATCAAGTTTTCTCGCTAGCGGTGTTGAGTCGGTTCTACCTCTTCTTGAGGGCTAGCTTTGCTTTGCTTGGTTGCGTCGAGTCGTTGCCCATGTCTTTGGGAACCAAGTTGTGTTGCTCTTTCCACTTGACCTTCTTCGGCTTTGATATGCTTTTGGGGCACTTGGTCGAGTTCTTTCTTCTACTTCCTCCCTTCTTCTGTTTCATTATGATTTGTGTTGGTAGTTGACAATGCACTCATCAAGGGGGAGATTGCGGATACATGGGTGTATACCGAGTCTCAGAGTGATGAGTGATTGTCAACTGGGATAATGCGCATGTTCTTTGGCTTGTGTTGTGCAGGTGTCGAGCATGGATACAGTGATCAAAGGCAAGGTGAAGGTCAAGTAGAGACGTGCCATGCCGATGGATCGAGAGTGGCGAAGGGCGGACGTGAGGCTTGGACTGAGGGACCAGTGGCCCGAGGATCAGCTGTGGTGGCTGACAGCCTGGGACAGCGACGAGCGAAGACTTGCGGGCATAGTGTTGCCTGAGTCGAGGACTTAGGGATTTGTGTCGGTGGACGGGGTGCATTGGCGGTATATCCCATCTACGGCTCGGTTTGGTGGTTGAGCCACAGAAAAACCACCGAGTGGACGGTTTCAGGTTTGGGCCTCAAAACCTGGGCGCTGATGGTTTTTGAGTTTGGGCCACAAAACTCGGGCTGAGGACCGTTTCTAGGTTTGGGCCTCAAAACTTGGGTGCTGCGGGTTTGCTGAGTTTGGGCCACAAAACTCAGGCGATGGTCTGCTGGTTTCCCGGTTTGGGCCTCAAAACCAGGGGTTGGCTGTGAAGGCTGGTTTCCTGGTTTGGGCCACAAAACCGGGGGCGACGGCCAGGAAAAGGACAAGCAGAGCGGTGGCGGCACGTGGCGGCGATCGGTGAGGTTGCATCGAGGCAACGCTACCAGTTGTGCGGGCGTGGCCGTCGGATCACCACCTACCATGAGTTGGTCCAGAATAACCCTAGGGTTTAGCTGGCTCGCTCTGTAATTAGTTAGGGGTAGAGTGGGAATTAGAATTAGGATAAGTAGAGGGAGACACCCACCTCCCATATTCATCTCAGTCATTTGCTCTTTGCCTTCTAGGTTTTCCTGCTCTCCCAATCCCCTGCTGTAGCAACTGAGATCCGCAGAGAACAATACCTCTGTGTACTGGAGATTTTGAGGAAGTGAGACCGTAATCTTACTGTTGTAGCATGTGGTAGCCACACGGTTGCAAATTCGTGATTGTGATTCGCGTTTTGTTCTTGTTCTTCGCGGATTGCTTTTCTCCACGTTTTTCCCGTCGATCGATCTCTTTGTTCGTTGCGTCTTTTGCGATTCCATTTGAACAAAGATGTTCTAGATCATGAGGCACTTCTTTCCACCGAAGGAATTCTCCTCTAACATCACGAGCTAGTAGATCGGTCGATTTTCATTTCGGATCAAGTTTTTCTCCCTTCCCCCGAATTTCTTCGATTCATCGATTTGGAGATAGGTTCGAGCCATGATCTCTTAGATATAGCTCACTATCCTTCTTGTGACTCATCTCTCCAAGTTTGAACCCTAGAGGTTTCGTTTTGGGAGAGTTTGTGTCGAATCGGTAGACGAACAGCAGATTTTCGGGGCTCTAGCGTCGGGCCGACCGGACGCTAGGTTGAGAGTTCGGTCGTTGAACTCGTTCGCTGTGCTCGTTTCGTTTCTGACCGGACGCACTTGGCCAACGTGATCGGACGCACAGGTAGCACTGTTCACCGTGGCTACGCTGTGACCGGATGCACTGTTCACTTGACCGGACGCTCCCTAGTGCAGAGTCCGGTCATGAACAGTAAGGGTCCAGAACAATTTTCGTTGGACCGGACGCGTCCGATCTTGACTGACCGGACGCTCTAGTGAGTCCGGTCAGTGCTGCTAGTCACGTTTTCGTCCGCAGTTTATTCGTCCGACTTCCGATTTGAGATCCACTTTTTGCGTTGGATTTCCGACTCTGTGCTCTACAGAAATCAGGCTTCCCGCTTTGCAAAATTGCTTGAATCCCCCTCGCGTTGCTCGGGGGAGGTTGAGGTAACCCAAAGTCCATCCTGTCACTAGTTGATCTGCGTGGATTTGGGCGAGGAAGTTTTTGTGGTGTCTCGCTGTGCTCTTAGGGAACATCCACCCAATCTCTTGGGTCGTGGACATCATCTGTGTCGACTTTGCTCTTGGGGTGATTCTTGGGACAGACGCTATAAGTTTTCTGAAAAGAAATTTAAAGCTCCCATTCACCCCCCCCCCTCTGGTCGCCTTTGGTAGCACTTTCGATCCTTCACGAAGACTACATCCATGCTTAGTCCAGGAAAAACCACTAAATTAGCTCCAAATTTGTGCCCTCCAATTTCGATGGTCGCATTACAAACCATCTGTCTCATCACGCTACTCCCAACGGAGCTCACGCAAAACCCATAATCCATTTCAGACATTTCTTGATTATGCTTTTGTGCAAATGCCTTGCTCATGAAAGAATGTGATGATCCAGTATCAAACAAAACAACTGCAGGATGATGGTTAACGAGACACATACCAGTGGTCACGGGCTCTCCTGCACGAGCTTCTTCGGAAGTCATGTTATGCAGACGTGCGGGGTAGCTGGTCTGCTACTTCTTTGGATGCGGGCAATATCCCGCAAAATGTCCCTCTTGGTTGCAATTGTAGCATGACCTACGAACTAGAGACTTGCTTCCAGTTGAACTGCCTTGACCCCCTCGAATTTGATTTGCTGCTATCTTGTATGGACGTTGACTACGTTGAGCTTGTTGCTGACCTTTCTTCTGAGGCGGCCTGAAACGAGCTCCTGGTGCTGGTGGTCGATATTGGAAACGCTGAGCTGGCGACCCTCTCGGCTAGGAAGGTCCAGATTCCAACATCCTCTTTCGAGCCTTGCCCGCTGCATGCTTGTTGTTATGATTCTCTTGGATCAAACAATCACTGATGAAGTCATTGAAGACGGTACGAGACGAAGTACCCACTGATTTTCCCATTTTGGTATTTAACCCTCTCTTGAAACTAGCTATCTTCTTAGCATCAGTGTTCACAAAGTCCGGAGCGTACCGGGACAAGGAATTGAACACATGATGATACTCGGTAACAGATCGGGTCCCCTATGTCAAGCTCATGAACTCTGCCACCTTCATCTGAGTTAAGCTTGGCGGAATATAATGCCCCCGAACAGCTTGCGAAAACAGTCCCCAAGTGATCAGTGTTCGGGCAGGATAAGTGGTGCGGTGATGTCCCCACCAGATTTCAGCCGGTCCTTGCAGCTGATGTGCAGCTTACTCTGCCTTGAGCTCCTCCGTGAGCCTGAGTAGCCGAAATTTTTGCTCCATAGTGTGCAGCCATTCTTCTGCTTCCAGAGGTTCAATAGCTTCCTTGAATATTGGTGGCTTTGTATCCAGAAAATCCTTGAAAGAGATGTACTGATTTGGCTCCGGGCGATGATTGCCATGCACCAAATTCTCTCACAGAAGTGCTTCGATATTGCGCTGGCTCCCCAAAAATTGGGCGAAGAGTTGCTCGGGTGTGGCCGGTGGAGGTGGTGGTGGGTTGCGGTTTGTAACAGAACCGACCAATTTGCACCAGATTAAGCACGGAAAACGTCCGCTCTCGCAGAAATCATCGAGTACTTAAGCTCGTACAAACCCGGTAGTCCGGAAATCTCGAAGGATTTCAAATCATTCAACGACATCCAGCCAAGATCGTACTTGTTCCACGAACATGCTCACGGGTTACATCATAGTTGCATAAAGTTCAAATTACATCGGAGTACGAAATAATTTTACAAACCATAGTTTGATAGAAGTAGCAGAAGCAACATAGTCTTTAAAACATAAGTTTGGATTGTTCATAAATACGGTGCCATCAGTTGACCGGGTCCACAAAAGCAACAGATGAGATAAGTGTTGACCATGCCCTTGGTCTAGTCATCACCCGTTACCGAGTACAAGCAGTTCTCGCAGTAACCATAAAAGCACTGGCCATCTGCAACAACAAGGGAAATAAACCCTGAGTACAAGAAGGTACTCAGCTAGACTTACCCGTCAAAACCAGAAATAACGAGACTCCAAGGATCATGTAGGCTATATAAGTGGGGTTGGCTGTACATACTCCTTTGCATGAAAGCTTTAGTACTAAAACTCAGTTTCAGATGTTGGCAATTGCTTTTAGTCATTAACTCTACCTTACTAGATTTGCACCTGTACTAAACAAGCACTTGCTAATTAATCAATCAAGAGTGACTATTTCATCAATAGCCTTTCAGATTCCATAACCATTTTAGTTCCATAAGTTCTACGGGAGATGATCTAAAGTCAATTACTCACTGTCCAGGAGCGATGGCGATTATAATCGATTCCTACCCAGCTGGGGATAAAATGTCTCACACTCGCCCGGCACATTCCGGCTACGGCAGTCGTAAGCTACCAGTCAGGAGATTCGAGAACACAATGCGCGGGACGGCCATGGGCCCTTCTACACCGGGGGTTATCTCAGTGCCAGGTCGCTCAATCTATAACTGCCCACGGTCATGCCAGGTCGATCAGGCCCTGCCTGCCCTCGGACCATGCCAGGTCGATCAGAATAGTTGCCCACGGTACAGCTGAGGCCCTGGGTGTTAGGCGTCAACATCTCCATCACCGGCTCGAATAACCTTACTCGGCTTCGCGGGAGGTACTCAGACCTACTCCGTTAAGTGATCGACGCGTTCAATTTGACTGAAGTTACATTCCCGAACGGGTCCTAGGCGACACAGACGGGAGACTACTAGCACACAGAACCCATGTTCTGCTGCTCTTACATCCCGCCTCCGTCTCAAATTAATTATCACATGGTTATCTCATGATAGCACAGGCTAACCATGATCAGTATCCACCTATTGCGGGAGACAGGAAATCACCCGACTTTTACCGGTCTAAGTAGGGCTAAGCATATAACGAGCCTAGACCTAAACAGGGATATCAAGATATATATTGCAGGTGGACAAGGATAAGTAATAATGCATCAACGGTAGCAATCAATTCCTATAACCTAATGCATCATTCATCATCAGGTTAATTAGAAAACATTTGCAAACCGTAGGAGTTAGAATGCTCCGGGGCTTGCCTTTCTCAAAGTCTGACGGCCGGTGATCGCGGCACTCGGGTAGCTCGTCAGCTTCGATCCCTCCGGCTTCT
>CM019828.1:81928643-81967085 GCA_009763385.1 Coix lacryma-jobi var. lacryma-jobi | reverse complement strand
AACTCCTTGAAGACGATTTTGAAGTGCGCTTTAATAAGGGTTTGAGTCGAGTTTTGGACTCTCGGGGAGACCTTGTTTGTTGGGTCGTCCCTTTTGGTCATGTTTTCAGAGCCGATTTTTCTCGTTCGTTCGGCTCTTCTAGATGTTTGATGGCTGGTCCTTCTTCTGATTTGTGGAAGTGGCATAGGAGGCTTGGTCACTTGAGCTTCGACTTTCTTGCAAGGCTTAGCTCACTTGTCCTAATCCAAGGATTGCCCAAGCTTAAGTTCCAGAAGGACCTTGTTTGCCATCATTGTCGTCACGGGAAGATGGTTGTTGATTCTCACCCACCTGTTAATCAGGTGATGACCAAGCAACCCAGCGAGCTTTTACATATGGACACTGTTGGTCCAGCTCAGGTTTGCTCAGCGAGTGGGAAGTGGTATGTTCTAGTGATCGTTGATGATTTTTCGAGGTACTCTTGGGTATTTTTCATGGTGGCTAAGGACGAAGCTTTTTCTTTTGCTCGTGATTTGATCTTGAGGTTGAAAACTGAACTTCCCCCTGATACCATTCGAGCTATTCGTAGCGATAATGGTACTGAGTTTGTTAACTCCCAGTTTGCCTCTTTCTGTTCTTCTCATGGAATCGAGCATCAATTGTCTTCTCCTTATGTCCCCCAGCAGAACGGTGTTGTTGAGCGCAAGAACCAGACCCTTGTGGAAATGGCTAGGACGATGCTCGATGAGCATAGGACTCCGAGGCGTTTTTGGGCCGAGGCGATCAACACCGCTTGCCATGTTGCAAATCGCATCTTTCTTCGAGCTTTTATGAAGAAGACTTCTTATGAGCTGCGTTTTGGACGGGTACCCAAGGTGTCTCACTTTAGGGTGTTTGGGTGCAAGTGCTTTATCCTGAAGCAAGGCAATTTGGATAAATTTGAATCTCGCTCTGCTGATGGTGTGTTTCTTGGTTATGGTTTACATTTGCGTGCTTATCGAGTTCTTAACCTTGAGACTAACCGGATAGTGGAGACCTACGAGGTCACATTCGACGAGACTATGCCTTTTGTTTCTTCTGCTTTTGATGTTGCAGGGGAACAGGAGCTGGGAGAGACAATCTTTGTGGTGGAGGAGCAGGAAGATGCCGATTGGTGACCTCGAGCCAACTCCACTGGCTGCCCCCGAAGACCCTGCGATGACTACTTCATCTACTTGGGATCCTCTTGAGCCACCTCTCCAGCGAGCACCGGCTGCACCTGAGGGAGCGACAACATCTGGCGAGGGGGAGGCTACTTCGGCGAGGCAAGCGCCCGAAGTGTTCAGCAAGCACACCCCCCACAGCAGATGATTGGCGGCATCGACCAGCGAGTCACGCGGTCGCGAGCGTATGAAATCTCACACTTTGCTCATTTTGCATTCGTTGCTTCTTTTGAGCCCAAAGATGTTGGACGCGCTCTTTCTGATCCTAACTAGGTTAATGCCATGCATGAAAAGTTAGAGAACTTTGAGCGAAACCAAGTTTGGACCCTAGTTCCACCTCCACCAGAATGCCACCCTATAGGTACCAAATGAGTTTTCAAAAACAAACAGGGTGAAGACGGGATGGTAGTGAGGAACAAGGCTAGGCTAGTAGCCCATGGTTTTTGCCAGAAAGAGGGGATAGATTACGAGGAAACCTTTGCCCCTTGAACACATCTTGGCCCCTAGTGGGTTTCGGTGATTGGATGAAACACAAGATTACTGTGACTAACGTGTTTTTTGCAGAAACAGGATTGAGTTAGGTCACGGTAATGGCGAAGAAACGGGCATTTGGAGTTCACGTCCCCTGGCGATGAATATCGTTTCGATTTTCAAAGGACGGACGACGAAGACGGTGGTAGACTAGGCTAAGTGTCATATGGTGTTGGAGGACACTTAGGTAGTCTTAGGTCTCTGTTTTTCCTTTGGCCGTACTATAAAGGGGAGCGTGAATCAGTAGCTTGACCTAGATGAGTCTATTAAGGTAGGTGTGGTGCACACTTGTTATTTCATAGCCCTAGGTAGCTCAGAGAGATGCCTTATGTCGAGGGGATCAAAAGTCATTAAGGCCGCGTCGCAATCCGAGTTGGTTTTGCCCTGGATACGGGCATCGAACGCTGGCCTGGTGAGCATCGGACGCGTCCGATGCTCACTCAGACTAGGGTTTAGTCTGGTGCGTGGCATCGGATGCGCCGATGTGTTCACATCGGATGTGCCCGTGTCACTATTCACGTGCGCGTGAACTCGGCGTCCGATGCTCACTCAGACTAGGGTTTAGTCTGGTGCGTGGCATCGGACGCGTCGATGTGTTCACTCGGGGTTGCACCGGACGCTGACATCGGACGCTGAGGGCCAGCGTCCGATGGCCATCCAGAGAGGTTCCAGAGAGGGTAAATCCACATCAGACGCATCCGATGTGGAATCGGACGCTGCCCAGCGTCCGATGCTCCTTTAACATGTCTGACAAGATGGTACAGTCGACCGTTGCTCGAGGTCATCGGTGCGTCCGATGCCCCCGCAGAGACCTGTTCGATGCTCTTTTGGATGACCGGTTGGGGGAGTATTTATACTCCTTCCCTCATCCATTAGAGTGTTCTTGCCACTTCCATCTGCTGAGAGACACATTGTGAGTGTGAGATAGTGCAAGAGCCCTAGTGAGGTTGAGTGAATTGCTAATTGAGAGAATTAGTGACCTCCTAGTGAGAATTGAGTAGCAAGTGTGCATCCATCCATCTCTTTGGCCTTGTCTTGGTCAAGTGAGAGTTCTAGCTTGTTACTCTTGGTGATCGGCATCACCTAGACGGCTTGGTGGTGATCGTGAAGCTTGGAGAGCATCCGGTGGCATTGTGGATGACCCAAGCAAGCTTGTGACCGGTAGTGAGCGATTCACCGGGCCGGAGCGGCGAAGAATCAGCTCATAGTGAGCACTTGATCCTTGCGCGGATCAAGGGGGAGCGATACCCTTGCGCGGGTGCTCCAACGAGGACTAGGGGGTGTGCCGACACCTCGATACCTCGGCAAAAAGATCGTCTTGTCATCTCTACTCCTTACTACGCATTTACTTTCAAGCAATTCAATTCCGCATTATTACTTGTTGTTCATTCACTATTGAATTGCTTTGCTAGAGTAGGAGTGGCATAGACTTGGTCTTTTGTGCGGTAGAATAGAGAGAAACACACTTCTAGGCACAAGGGGGTTAATTGGGCTTGATAGGTTTTAATTCTTGCTAAAGTTTTAGAAAAGCCCAATTCACCCCCCCTCTTGGGCATCTTGATCCTTTCAATTGGTATCGGAGCCTCGTGCTCTCGATTTAGGCTTAACCGCCTAGAGTTAAGATGTCCGGAGGTGATGGACCACCTCCCATGTTCGAGGGAGACGACTTTCCATATTGGAAAATCCGTATGGAGTCGTACCTAGAAGCGGTTGATGTTAAATGCCGCGAAGCCGCATCACCGGTTTGCCAAGCCCAAGGAAGGCACAAGCCACTCCTAATGAGGAGGAAAATGAGAAATGGAATGCAAAAGCCAAAAACATCTTTTTAGAGGCATTTGCAAGGATGTGTTCAACCGCGTCCGGAACCACAAAAATGCCCATGATCTATGGGAAAACATTTGTGCGCTCCATGAGGGAACCAAGAGTGAGCGTGAGGAACGCTATCATTTAGTTATGCAAAAGCTTCATTCTTTTGATATGCATGCTAATGAAAGTGCAAATGAAATGTACTCACGCTTGAATGTTCTTGTAGAAGAACTCAATGGACTTGGCCTCACACAAATGCAACCATCCGATGTTGTGAGGAAGATCTTTGTGTCCTTCCAATTGAGAATATGGACACATTGTGACGGTGCTACATCAAGGCGATCTTTCCACCGCTACACCAACTCAAATCTTGGGAAAGATCAATGCGCATGAGATGTACATGCACATCACACCAAGTGGTGGCTTCCACCGACAAGAAGAAGGACTTGGCCTTCAAAGCAAGCCATGACAAGAAGGGCAAGTCCAAGGCTATTGAGGTGCATCATGAAGCTCAAGTGATGAAGAGGATGATTCCAACATCGCTCTCATGGTGAGAAGAACCACCAAGATGTTGAAGAAGCTTCACAAGAATGGAGTCAACTTTGACTCAAGAAAGAAGAAGTTCTTCACAAGTAGCAAGAGAGGCCAATCTCCGAAATGGATTGCTACAATTGCGGTGAGCTTGGCCATCTTGCTCATCAATGCACCAAGCCCAAGAAAGACAACTACAAGAACAAGAACAAGGGCAAGAATATGACTCATCAAGTGAAGATGAGAAGAAGAATGAGAAGCCCTACAAGAAGAAGGATGGCAAGAAGAAGCAATACCACAAGAAAGGTGGAAGCTTACATTGTTGGTGATTGGCTCACCGACATTGACTCCTCCGGTGGCTCATCAATGAAGATAGTGATGATGAGAAGGAGAAGGTGGCCGCTCTAGTCATTGGCTCCTCTACACCACCACCACCGTCACCATCATCATCTACACACCTATGCCTCATGGCTAAAGGTGATCGAAGGTACAAAGCGATGATGACTCTAGTGATAGTGATGTGGTGAATTTGAGGCACCCTCTTATGATGAGCTTGTTAAATTGCTAAACAACTACTCTAAAATCATAAGAAAGACTAGAGCTAAAAATGAAAAGCTTGTTGATGAAAATGAATCTCTTGTTGAGAATATGATCATGCTATACATGCTAGTGATGAGCTAAAAGATGAACTTGCTACTATGTCATCATCTATCAAGGAGCTCAAGTCCTCTAACAAGGAGCTCAAAGCTAAAAATGAAAAACTTGATAAGATGCATAGTGACTTTACCACTAGTTATGCTTTGCTCAAAGAACAATACACTCAAGTGAAAGTTGTATGATACTCTCACCGTTGCTTATGATACTTTCACATGAGACACATGATGCTCCTAACCTTGTTGTTAAGTGTGACATAGCAACATCTTGTGAGGACTTGGTTAGTGAGCATGATGAGCAAAGAGCTAGTGGCAAGGGCAAGAAAGTGGTTGGCCGATCACTATGATGACTATGTCAAGATCAAGAATGAGAATGCAAAGCTCAAGTTGATCTAGAGAAGCTTGCAACCACAAGCAAGTTGTCATTGAACTCAGATGATGACTATAGCATGTCACTTGAGCTAGACATGCTAAAAGAAGAAACAAGAGATTGAAGATGGAGAGGGATTAAAATGACACCATCTCAATTAGAGCTCCAACAAGAGAATGACAAGCTCAAGAAAGAGAAGGAGCACCTACCACCGGATTGAAGAAATTCACCAAGGGTCAATGTCTTCAAAGTGAGCTACTCATGAACACCGTGATGAAGACAAATAGAAATGGTATTGGCTTCCTTGAAGAGAAGATGAAGCAACGCAAGAGCATCACTAAGCCAAAGAAGAAGAAGATTGGAAGATGCTATGAGTGTGGAAAGGAAGGACACTTTGCTCATGATTGTGAAGAGCCAAACCCACACCCTTGCCCAAGCATGCTAGGCCCTTTGCTTTCAATGCTCACTACATGCTTAGACAAGACTCTAGTGGCAAGATGAAAGTCATGTTCATGGGGCCTCCTAACAAGAATAGGCCAAAGCAAATTGGGTTGCAAAGTCACTAGTTGAGAAGGTTAAGGGACCTCAACAAGTTTGGGTCCCAAAAGCTCAAGCTTGATTTCTTGTGTGTGTAGGTGAACTACAAGACCGGTGGATCTCATTGGGTGATTGATAGTGGTTGCACACAACATATGACCGGTGATCCCCGGATGTTCACCTCACTAGAAGAGAATGTGATGACCAAGAAAAGATTACATTTGGTGACAACTCAAAGGGCAATGTCAAGGGATTGGGCAAAGTGGCAATATCAAATGATCATACCATCTCCAATGTGCTTCTGTTGCATCATTGAGCTTCAACTTGCTATCCGTTGGGCAACTATGTGATCTTGGCTTTCAATGTTTGTTCACCGACAAAGAAGTGGTTGTGACCAAGAAAGATGATACACAAGTGATATTCAAAGGCTTTAGATACAACAATCTCTATCTAGTGGATTTCTCCTCCGAAGATGCCAACTTGAAGACATGTTTGTTCACTAAGCAATCACTTGGTTGGCTATGGCATAGAAGATTGGCATGTGGAATGAACACTCTCAACAAGCTATTGAAGAAGGATTTGGTTAGAGGCTTGAAGGATGTCAAATTTGAGAAGGACAAATTGTGTAGTGCATGTCAAGCCGGCAAGCAAGTTGCAAATACTCATCCAACCAAAGCCTTTGTATCAACATCAAGAGAGTTAGAGCTACTTCACATGGATCTATTTGGGCCAACAACATATGCTAGCTTGGGTGGAAATCTCTATTGCCTAGTGATTGTTGATGACTATTCTAGATACACTTGGGTATTCTTTCTTCATGACAAATCCGAAGCAACCCCTTCATTCAAGAAGTTTGCCAAGAGAGCCCAAAATGATTTGACTTGAAGATCAAGAATAAGAAGTGATAATGGAAGAGAGTTTGACAACACCCACATTGAGATATTGTGATGAAGTTGGGATCAAGCATGAAGTCTCCGCAACCTACACACCACAACAAAATGGGGTAGTTGAGAGGAAGAACCGGACACTAATCACCCTAGCAAGGACAATGTTAGATGAGTACACTACACCGGAAAGATTTTGGGCGGAAGCAATCAACACCGCTTGCTATGCATCAAACCGGTTGTTCCCCCATCGTCTCCTTGGCAAGACCCCCTATGAGCTACTCAACAACAAGAAGCCGGATATATCATTCTTTAGAGTGTTTGGGTGCAAATGCTACATCTACAAGAAGCGCCAACACCTAGGGAAGTTCAACGCCGATGTGATATTGGTTTTCTTGTTGGTTACTCATTGAAGTCCAAAGCATATCGAGTATTCAACCATGCCACCGGGATGGTAGAAGAAACATATGATGTGGAATTCGATGAATCTAATGGCTCTCAAGGAGAGCATGAAAATCTTGATGATGTAGGTGATGAACCATTGAGGGAAGCAATGAAGAACATGCCGGTTGGAGCCATCAAGCCTAAAGATGATGATGATGATGTGCAAGTCATTGACAAGCCATCCTCATCCAATGTCACAGATGATGACAAAGATGGGAGAGATCCATTTGAAGATACTCATGTCTCCCATGATCAAATGGTGGTACAAGCTCAAGATGTTGATGCTCCACAAGCGGCCCCTCAAGTGGTTGATCAAAGGACTACTCCTCTACTACAAGCTCATCCTCAAGATCTCATCATAGGGAGTCCAACAAGGGGTGTAATGACTCGATCTCAAAAACTTGCTTTATTTATTGAACATCACTCCTTTGTGTCTCTTGTTGAGCCTACCATTGTAGATGAAGCTCTAGGTGATCCGGATTGGGTGAATGCTATGCATGAAGAATTAAACAACTTCACCCGCAACCAAGTTTGGACACTTGAAGAGCGACCAAAGGCGCAAGAGTCATTGGAACAAAATGGGTGTTTAGGAACAAGCAAGATGATCAAGGCAAGGTTGTTAGAAACAAGGCAAGGCTAGTGGCAAAGGGGTTCTCTCAAGTTGAAGGTTTGGATTTTGGAGAGACCTTTGCACCGGTTGCAAGACTCGAAGCCATTCGTATCCTCCTTGCATATGCATCACATCATGACATTAAATTATATCAAATGGATGTGAAAAGTGCATTTTTAAATGGCTTCATAAATGAACTAGTCTATGTTGATCAACCTCCCGGGTTTGAAGACCCTAGATATCCTAATCATGTTTATAGGTTGTCCAAGGCGTGAAATCATGCCCTTTTTGGGTGGTTGGGAGACCTATGATAAAATCCATACTAATCTCTTCCCATTTCCATTCTGGAATTGACAACAGTTGCAACAATCTAGCAGGTCTCAGGTGTATAGCCTTTATCCTGTAGCAAGTATCGCACCTTGCGACATAAGCTGCAACTTCTTTCTTCATCTTTGACCACCAATACCTGGTTCTCAGATCGTGGTACATCTTACTGCTTCCTGGATGGATAGACATCTTTGAATTGTGGGCTTCATTCAGAATTCTTGCTTTCAACTCCATGTTCTTGGGAACAACCAACCTCTAATTATACCACAAAATTCCTTGTTCATCTGTTCTGAAGTTCAAAGAACTATTGGTTTCCAACCTCTTCTTGATCTGGCAGATCTCTTCATTGGTCTTTTGTCCTTCGATGATGTCACTCTCCAAGGTGCACTGTATGGTGATGTTATTTAGCATAACGGGGTGCATAAGGTTGAATCCATCTTCCAACAGTGGTTGTAGAGAGTTGCAATGAGTCTTGCGACTCAAGGCATCTGCTACAACGTTCGCTTTTCCAGGGTGATAATGCACTTCTAGGTTGTAATCCTTAATCAACTTTAACCATCACCTCTGCCTCATATTCAACTCTGGCTGGGTGAAGATATACTTTAGACTTTTGTGGTCTGTATACACATGACATAGGTTACCCATAAGATAATGCCTCCATATCTTGAGTGCATGAACTACGGCTGCCAATTCCAAATCATGAGTCGGGTAATTCTCTTCATGTGGTCGCAACTGGCGCGAAGCATATGCTATAACTCTCCATTTTGCATAAGTACACACCCGAGTCCAATCTTGGATGCGTCACAAAACACATCAAAAGGTTCCTCCAAATCTGGTTGAGCCAAAACTGGCGATGAAGTCAACAAGGTTCGCAGAGTACGAAATGTTGCTTCACACTCTAGAGTCCATTCAAACTTCTTGTTTTTCTGAGTTAGATGAGTCATCGGTTTTGCGATCCTTGAGAAATCCGGAATGAACCGATGGTAGTATCCGGCCAATCCTAGAAAGCTGCGTACCTCATGTACGTTAGTGGGTGCTTGCCAATCCATAACTTCCGGTACCTTCGTGGGATCCACAGAAATTCCTTCTTCTGAAATGACGTGTCCGAGAAAGGGTACCTTCTTTAACCAAAACTCACACTTGCTAAACTTAGCATACAACTTGTGCTCTCGAAGTTGAGCTAAGATGATTCGTAGATGCTCAGCATGATCCTTCAAATTTTTAGAGTATACCAAGATGTCATCAATAAACACCACAACAAACTTATCCAACTCAGGCATGAAGACGGAATTCATCAGATACATGAAATGTGCCGGTGCGTTGGTTAATCCAAAGGACATAACTAGATATTCATAGAGTCCATATCTGGTGGAGAAAGCTATTTTTGGTATATCTTCTCTTCTGATCTTGATCTGATGGTAACCTGACCTCAAGTCGATCTTAGAGAACACTTTTGCCTTTGATAACTGATCAAACAAGACGTCAATTCGGGGTAGGGGGTACTTATTCTTTACAGTTACTGCATTCAGCGGTCTGTAGTCCACACACATCCTTAAAGTTTTGTCCTTCTTCTTCACAAAGATGGCGGGACATCCCCAAGGTGACGAACTAGGACGTATCAAACCCTTATCCAAGAGCTCTTGCAATTGAGTCTTGAGCTCTTCTAGCTCGTTAGCTGGCATCCTATATGGCCTCCAAGAAATTGGTGCCGTTCCAGGGATTAACTCTATAGCAAACTCTACATCCCTATCTGGCGGTAGTCATGGCAACTCATCAGGGAAGACATCTGGAAACTCACATACTACAGGGATCTCAGCTATCTGCTTGTCTGTGATATTGAACAACACTCTGATCTCATGGGGGTTTTGGGGTAACTTAAACCGGAAAGAGGACCCACTCCGGGGACTAACCATGGAAACTACTCGCTCTGAAATGTCAAGATTGACCTTCCAGAGTTTCATCCAACCCATACCCAAGATTATGTCCAAACCTAGACCAGGGATTACTATGGGATCCACTATGGCCTTTTTATCCCCAAAAGTCATTTCCACTCCTTTAGCCATTTTACGGGCGGATAGAAAAGTTCCGACGGAACTTATCTGATATCCCCGATCCAACTCTATTAACCTGAGATTACTTCTTATAGCAAAATTCTCACTTATGATGAAAGAATGCGATGCTCCAGAATCAAACAACATAACTGCGGGGTATTGATTAACAAGAAACGTACCGGCGGTGACAGGTTCTCCTTCTGGTACTTCCTCAACAGTGGTGTAATGAACATTACCGGTGCGAGGTCGGGGCTGGTTATACTGCTTCTTCGGTTGGGGCACTGGCGTGACAGGTGTCCGGTCTGACCATAGTTATCGCATGGTCCAATCACATACGGGGTCTTGGCACCTCCTGAACCTCCTGCCTTTGCTTGTTCTCTGCATCATGGGAGCGGTGTAGGGCTTCTGGAAACTCGGGCGGGAGCGGTTGTTAGTTATCTTCCGCTGCGGGGATGGAACCTTGCTCCCGCAACTGGCAGGCGGTACGGGGTGCGTGCTCCGAAAGGGGTCCTCTGTTGACACGAACCTCCTTCGTTTGCACAGCGACGAGTCTCGGTCGCCAGCCTGCTGTCATTAGCCTCTTGGTTCAGGCAGTCACTGACAAAGTCACTGAAGGTGGTGCGGTGAATGTTTCCCATCTTGGAGAGCATGGTGGCACTCATGCCACGCTTGAAACTTGTGATCTTCTTGGCTTCGGTGTTGACAAAGTCAGGGGCGTAGCGAGATAGGTTATTGAAGCTGTGGACATATTCTGACATGGACCTGGTTCCTTGGGATAGCCTCATAAACTCTATGACCTTCATTTCCATCAAACCACTGGGGATGTAGTGGTTGCGCATAGCAGTAGAAAACTAGTCCCAAGTGACCGGTGCATTAGCTGGCAGGGATGCACGGTACTGGGACCACCACAGCCCTGCGGGTCCTTCCAACATGTGCGCGACATACTCCACCTTAAGCTCTTCAGTCAAGCAAAGCAGGCGGAACTTCTGGGTGACGGAGTTGAGCCACTCATCTGCTTCAAGCAGCTCGGTGACTTCCTTGAACACAGGGGGACGAGTGTCCAAGAAGTCACGGTAGGAGCTGTACTGGTTAGGCTCTGGGCCTTTGAAAGTGCATTCGCCCCCAATGTGGGTTTTGGCTAATTATTGACAATCAAATTAGGGACTAACCAGTTTATAAAAGCATGTATGCAGGTGTTAGTCCTTTGAAAGATTTGAAACGTTGAAATCTCGTGAACAAAGCACGTAGGATATTTTTGGATATAAAGATGCCTAGCTCAAGTGGTAGTTTAAAATTTTAATTTTAAACTTGAGTTATAGGTAAGCCGGACTATGAAGAGGGTCACAAAGTAAGTTGGCTAGATGTGGAGAAAAGTGCTCAAATCGACTAACCTTAGTTCGCTTGAGAGACACCGCACAATCACGAACACGTAGAGGGTAAATTCCTTTGGTCGGTGGTACCGACCATGGGTGGTCGGTGGTACCGACCACAGCTTCTCTGCGCAGCGCTCAAACTTCCTCTCTGTGTTGGTCAAAAATGACCTGGCGGTAGTACCGCCATAACCTCGGTACTACCGCCTGCGGTGGTACCGACGCAAGGTCGGTAGTAACCTGGTTTGCAACCCTCTCTGGATAGAGTTGTTTTTGACCTAGCGGTAGTACCGCCATTACCTCGGTAGTACCGCCCTCGGTGCTACCGATCCATGGCCGGTAGTTTCCAATTTTGCAAGGCTCTCTGTTCGCGCTGCTTTTGACCTGGCGGTAGTACCGCCATTACTTCGGTAGTACCGCCCGCGGTGCTACCGACGCAAGGCCGGTGGTTACCTAGTTTGCAGAGCTCCCTGTGTAGAATTGAAAAAGGCCTGGCGGTGGTACCGCCATCACCTCGGTACCACCGGGATCGGAGGTACCGACGGAGGTCGGTGGTAACTTGATTTTGTGAGGCTCTCTGTGTTGTGTTGAATATGACTTGGCGGTGGTACCGCCATAACCTCGGTACCACCGGCCTCGGAAGCACCGACCCAGGTTCGGTGGTTGAAAGTTTTTCAGGGCTCTCTGGACTGACTAGCTTTTGACTTGGCGGTGGTACCGCCATTACTTCGGTACCACCGACCTCGGAGGAACCGACCCTCGGGCGGTAGTTTCCGAGGGACCGAGTCCCTAACTGAGTTGCTCTCTGTTCGAGCTTGTTTTGGCCTGGCGGTGGTACCGTCATTACCTCGGTACCACCGGCCTCGGTGGTTCCGACCTTGGCCCGGTGCTTGTCAGTTTGACCAGATCTGGTGTATGCGACCGTTGTGTCATGGTCGGTGGTACCGACCATGGCTGGTCGGTGGTACCGACCAGCCTCGGGACTGAGGGAGTATAAATGCCTCCCCTCTTCACTTCTCACGGGGTTGAACTGAGAATCTACACTTATTGCTGACCTAACTTTAGACAAACTCTCTCCAAGCATTGACTCACCCATCTCTCTCCCCCTTTGCTCCTAGATTCATTCCCTTGCAAGATTTGAGCTAGGGAAGTGAGATTCGAGAGTGGGAAGCATCAATCTTCGACTTGAGCACTTGGTTTCCATCTTGCCGGCTTGTTTTGTGTCTTTTACTCTTGAGCTCTTTGAGCTCTAGCCGGTTAGGTGTTCTTCGTGGTAGCCCGTATTGATTTACTTGTGAGGGCTCCCCGAAGCGTTTGTATTACCCTGAGATTTCTAGTAGAGATACTCTCGTAGCCTTTGTGGTTGCTTGAGTGAGGCGAGGAGGTGAAATAGACTCCGACCTTTGTGGTCACCTCAACAACGAGGAAGTAGGCACTCCTTAGTGGATTGGCCGAACCTCGGGATAAATCTTGTGTCCCGTGTGCTTGTTGTTGTTGTCGCTATTTTCTCTACTTCTCTTGTTATTGTGTTCTTCGTGTTCTTCCTATCCCTATCTTGTTCTTAGGTTGGGAAGGCTCGATCTACATCAAGGGGAGCAACCAAGGTTTCGTGAGAGTAGTTTTATCATAAATTATTCTTCGGAAAGTTGGCTAGAAACTTGTTTTATCTTCATATCTTACTTTCATCAGATTTGTAGTTTCTTTTAGGATTCCGGTTGTGCCGTTTGTTTGTGTTGGTAGTACCGGTGTTTCACACCCGGTAGTACCTACCCAAACAAACCGGCCTCTCCGGTTGCTATCTAACTACATCTTATAGTTTGTGAAGTTTCAGATAGTCAAAAATCACCTATTCACCCCCCTCTAGGCTGATTCGGTCCTTTCAGTTCCTTGGTTCCGTGCGACTCTGACCAGGCCCTTGCGGTCTCGTGTGTTGCGCAGGGTCGCCGGAGCGCCGCTCGCCGCTCGCCGCCGAAGGAGCTCCACCGAACCACCGCCCCTCGAGCACGTGTCGAGCCTCCTTCCTCGAGCCTCACCCTCGAGCACGTGCCGAGCCACACCCTCGAGCCCTGCCTCCGATCCGTGGTAAGCACCCGAGGCCTCCGGCCTCTGCTTCCACTCCGTCTCGCTCGAGCCCAAGCCTCGAGCACGCGTTTCCGTCTCGCCCGAGCCCAAGCCTCGAGCGGACTCATGCACCCTCCGCTTCGTCGAGCTAGGCCTCGGACGGACGCTTGCTTTTCCGTCTCGCCCGAGCCTTCCGTCTCGCCCGAGCCTTCCGCTTCGCCCGAGCCTCCGGGCCAGGCCTCGGACGGAGCACTCACTTTCCGACTCGCCCGAGCCCGTTTCGCCCGAGCCCTTCGTAGAAGGAGCACAGTGCTCTTTTCTTTTTCTGAGAGTTGTGAATAGTGTTCTGTTTTCTCTTTTTTGTGTGAATTAATCTGTTGTTCCTTAAATGCTGAGAAAATTATGGTATGCTCCTTGCACTGTGTAGTATTTTATAAAAATATGAAACTTGACTTTTCTGCAAGATTTTGAAAATGTAAAATTCCCCTTTTAATTGAAAAATGAAGGTTTTGGTATTTTTGGAGAGTGATCTATAACTCCAAAAATCTTGAGATAAATTTTTGAGACCTTGTTATAACATGCTGAACCTCTGGTAAAATTTTGAAGTCTTTTGGAGCAAGTTGATTTTTGAGCATTTATTTTAATTAAGGAATAGTGCCTTTTGTTAATTAAATGTTTAGATTTATTTGAGCATCTTAATGACCTCCAAAAATCATGAAATTTGTTTTGCCATCTGTTTATGCCTTAATGAACTTATGTGATTAATTTGGTAATTTTTGGAGCAACTTCATAAAATGACCTTTTAAATAAAATAAGAAAAATAGAAAAGATGGATTAGGGTTGGTAATAAGTGTTTAATGATGTGATCTTTGGATTGATTGATGTTCATAGACCCCTACCCTTTGGTCTATGATGTTTGTGATGATATGTTTGGTTAATACTTAGGATAATTATAATAAGGCCTAACATCAATAATGCTTAAGAAAGAAATGGTTACCTTTTATGCTCAACCTAGATTTCGATTATGCCTTGCCTAAGAGTAATCTAGATTCAGTGGAATTGTCTTGCACCATAAGTCCATATCATCATTCTCATGAGCATTCATCATTGCATCCGTATAGTTGACGAAGAAGGTACCAGAGTCGAGGCCGCTGTTGACGAACCAACTCCCGAGGCGACCCCGAGCTCCAACACCTATACCTACCCCGAGTCTGCTCTCTTTGCCATCCAAGGCAAGCCCCGGTGCATTTAACCCTTTCCTTGAATTTTATAAAATGATTTCCTTAAATGCTTTTGAGTTAAATTATTGCATTAGGTTTATAGGAGTTGTGTGCTATCCTAATTGATGCACTATCCACCTTGACCACTGATACACCCGATACCTGCTTTTCAAAAGTATTTGAAAAATGCTTAGCAATGCTTATTGAATTAGACTTTGCAATAAAATGCCAATTTTTAAAAGTGTGATCACTTAAGGAATGTTTATGGGAATTTTGGTCTTACTCCCCGGCTGTTGGCTAGGTATCTGATCCGTACCTAGTTAATAGCGAGGAGAGGTTGTCCGAGCGTACGGTGCCGTCATGTTGTAGTCCGGGACTCAACAGTTGACACCGACCGGGACATGGTTGAAAAACTGACAGGACTATTACGCTTGGGTGAGATATGACCAAGGTATAGTTCTGGCTGGAAAATTAGGGACCATCCGTATGGGGGCCTGCTGGTCAAGACTTGTAACTATTCACATACTACGGAAAGCTCTGGCTCCGAGGAATCCTTTATTGGACCGACAACCGCGCACTGGGAGTGGAGAGATGGCGGAAGTAGCATGTACCCACGTGGGTTAAAGTCCCGGATTGGAGTGGTGTACTGTACTTCCGGGTGGCGTAGGACCGGGCCCAATCTTGGAGGAATCGTGGTAGACGAGTTGGCATATGCAAGCTTGGGTGCTACATATGCAGTGTGGATAGGGATCCTCAGCTGAGTATTATTTATCCGGATTAACGTTGCTCCTCGGTTATGGAGACTTGGTCCACTGACTGTCAACGGAGAGTGGTTCTCAACTAGGAATGTTTTGAAATGTAAAATGAATCATGAATGATGAAGAATTGAGGAATACTGAATCTTTCAAAAATAAAATAAGGTTTACAAAAAAAATGCTTTTCTGCAAAATACTTGATCTTGCTTAAGCCTTACCTTGACTACCCTAAGCCTCTCATTCCTGAGTCTTCTCCCTTTTCTTTAGTCGGGTAAGTCTTGTTGAGTACCCCAGTACTCAAGGTTTGTTACCCATGTTGCAGGTATGCCTGAGACCCCGATGTGTCTCGCACCCTGTTGCGTGACCTTCGTCCTGGAAGAGGCCGATGAGGCCGATGAGTAAATGTGCACCCTCGGGCTGGGTGTTACATGTATCTTTATGTTATTGTTTCCGCTACGTTGTCTACTTTGAATCACCCGAACAATGGTTTGTAATAACCGTACTCCTTACCTCATTTGAAACCTCGTTTTGTAAAACTAATGTTATTTAAGTCTTCCGCTCTTTATTCCGATGTTATTTGTAAAAGTATGAAATGCTGTAACCGAATTGTGAGATGATCCTGCGGACATTGGGCACTGATGTAGCCCAGTGGCGAACACGTCTTAATCACATGGAACATGGGTTCGACTGTCAGAGGTTGACAGGGACACGTGGGCCATGGGATTAGGGTCGTTCCGTCACAGAAAATCATATCTGAGATGGGCCAAAAGTGCATACCAAACTCAATATGTCAAAGCCCAAAGCACTTCCGGCCCATCCAAATGAAGAGAAATGAAGCCCAAGGCCCAACACACTCCACAAATGGGTTGGAAACCCACATAACAAGCACCAGGGCCCAGCTAGCAACCCATCACGCGAAGGCGGTGGCCAGAGGTGGGCCCAGGGGTGCGCCCGCACCCCTGGTGCGCCCGCACCGCCACTGGCCCCCCTCGGGCCCACCTTTAGGGGTCGGTTGCATGGTGGCATGCTGAGGCGGTTTGTGATGGTTTCCATGTTGATCACCCCCAAACCGACGGCAAGCCACTATAAAAGCATGGGTGGAGCTCTCTTCAAATCATGGAAGTTTAGAAGCAACACTTGTAGAATTAGATTAGTCCATTCCCACCTTGTAAAGGATCCATTTCTAGAGAAGAAGTACAGCCTCAAGTATCATAGCTCTAGAAGATATTTTGAAGAGGGAGCGTGATGCGAACCCGCTAGGGTTTTTGCCCGATCTTTCGATGAGAAACGGGGATAACTCGATTGGTGGATGGAGATGACGTTCACGGCCCGACTACAGCCCTCAAGACCGCGCCTTAGCAACCGATACACCACGTCCAATAGCCGTCACGATCTTGTGGAGCGCGACAACCAGCCCCTAGGGCTCCCGTCCTGCAAGCAATCGAAGAACTAGCAAGAACGAGGAAACAAGCACTGAATTTGCAAGATGAAATTGAAGGTTTCAAACTGAATCTTAATCTACAATGGGGTTCCGAAGACAAGGAGACGGGCGGCTGATCCTGCACGCGCGCCTACAAGCAAGTAGCTAAGGCTAAACTTGATCTAAACAAAACCCAAACCGACCATGGCGGCTATAGAGGGATATAAGTAGATGGATTGACGACCAAAAGAGTGTTGGGGTCGTCCTCCAACCCTAGGACGCGTCCCTAATGGACCCAACTTGATACATGGGCCATAAGCCCAAAATGAGGTGACGCAGCACCCTGGACAGCAAGACCTGTCGACGGTAATTGGATCATTGCCGCTGCTGCCGAACAGATATTGACGTGGGACTTGATTCATATGAAAGTAAACTTGATAAGCTTTCCAACAAGTCCTGAAGCGCCTGAATCCGAATCCGTATGCAACCGTGGTGGCGGTCACAAGTTGGCGCTTTGCTGCAGTCCGAATCCGGCTACCGCGAGTCCTTCTCCCTTTCGGTCTTCTCCTCGGTTCCTAATCAAAAGAAGAGTGCACGCGTTTCCATTGTCTAAACAAGATGGACAAGAGCTTATCATGGAACTCACTTGATGATTAAGTTGACGAGCACGAGCACGAGTAAGAGGGCCAGCTATAGGTTGTGTCGGAGAGGATGTATTGCTGGTGTTAATGTCCTCATCATCCTCCCTTTCTTGCATTTGAGTCGTCCTCGACTCAAGCTCATCTTCCTCACCCAAATAAGGCTTCAAATCTGCAATGTTAAATGTGGGACTAACCCCAAAATCTGCAGGAAGATCAAGCTTATATGCATTCTCATTAATTCGTTGCAGCACTTTAAAAGGACCATCAGCTCTAGGCATCAATTTGGATTTTCTCAGTTCTGGAAATCTATCTTTTCGCAAATGCAACCAAACCAAATCCCCAGGTTCCAGAATCAATTGCTTTCTACCTTTATCTCCAGCGCATTTGTACTTAGCATTCATGCGCTCTATGTTTTCTTTAGTGGCTTCATGCAATTTTAACATTAATTCAGCACGTTGCTTAGCATCAAAATTCATTTTTTCAGAACTTGGCAAAGGCATTAAATCAATAGGAGCACGTGGCAAGAAACCATAGACAATCTCAAAAGGACACATTTTTGTAGTAGAATGCAATGAACGATTATAAGCGAACTCAATATGAGGTAAACATTCTTCCCACATCTTAATATTCTTCTTTAAAACAGCCCTTAACATAGTGGATAAAGTTCTATTCACAACTTCAGTTTGACCATCAGTTTGGGGATGACAAGTGGTGGAAAATAAAAGCTTAGTCCCCAATTTAAACCACAAAGTCTTCCAAAAATGACTAAGAAATTTAGCATCACGATCAGAAACAATTGTGTTGGGCACACCATGTAAGCGAACAATTTCTCGAAAGAACAAATCAGCAATATTTGTAGCATCATCAGTTTTATGACATGGTATGAAATGTGCCATCTTAGAAAATCTATCAACAACCACAAACACACTATCACGTCCCCTCCTAGTCCTTGGTAAACCCAACACAAAATCCATAGATATATCCTCCCAAGGAGCATTAGGAACAGGAAGAGGTAGATACAAACCGTGGGGATTTAACCGTGACTTTGCCTTTTGACATGTTGTGCAACGAGCAAGAAACCTCTCCACATCTCTCTTCATCCTTGGCCAAAAGAAATGACCAGCAAGTATGTCCTCGGTCTTCTTTGCTCCAAAATGTCCCATCAAGCCACCTCCATGTGCTTCCTGCAACAACAACAAACGAACAGAGCTAGCTGGAATGCATAGCTTGTTAGCTCTAAACACAAACCCATCACTAACGATGAATTTGTTCCATCCTTTTCCATCTTTACAATGCAGCAACACGTCTCTAAAATCAGCATCGTGAACATATTGGTCCTTAATTGTTTCTAACCCAAAGATCTTATAATCAAGTTGATTCAGCAAAGTATATCTCCGTGACAAAGCATCAGCAATAATATTCTCCTTCCCTTTCTTGTGTTTAATAATATAAGGAAAAGATTCAATAAATTCAACCCATTTTGCATGCCTACGATTCAGTTTTCCTTGACTACGAATATGTTTTAAAGATTCATGATCAGAATGGATAACAAACTCTTTGGGCCACAAATAATGCTGCCATGTCTCTAATGTTCGAACAAGAGCATAGAGTTCTTTATCATAAGTAGAATAATTGAGAACAGGCCCACTCAATTTCTCACTAAAATATGCAATAGGCTTTCCCTCTTGTAACAAAACACCTCCCAGACCAATTCCACTAGCATCACATTCAAGCTCAAAAGTCTTATTAAAATCAGGAAGTTGTAGGAGAGGCGCGTGAGTTAACTTATCTTTCAACATGTCGAATGAATTCTCTTGTGTTTTGCCCCACTCAAAAGGCACCCCCTTCTTGGTAAGCTCATTCAATGGTGCAGCAATGGTGCTGAAATCCTTCACAAAACGGCGATAGAATCCAGCAAGTCCTAGGAAACTCCGCACCTGGGTGATAGTCTTTGGGACAGGCCATCCCTGTATAGCTTCCACCTTGGCTTGATCAACCTCAATTCCCTGTGGAGTTACAACATAACCAAGAAAAGACACTCGATCGGTGCAAAAGGTGCACTTCTCAAGGTTACCAAATAAGCGTGCCTCGCGTAGTGCATTAAAAACAGCACGTAAATGATCAAGATGTTCATCCAATAATTTGCTGTAAATTAATATATCATCAAAATATACGACAACAAATTTCCCAATGAAAGCACGCAAAACCTCGTTCATTAATCTCATGAAAGTACTAGGTGCATTAGTTAACCCAAAAGGCATGACTAACCACTCATATAAACCGAACTTAGTTTTGAAAGCAGTTTTCCATTCATCTCCCAATTTCATACGAATCTGGTGGTAGCCACTACGTAAATCAACTTTTGAAAACACAACAGCACCACTCAGTTCATCTAGCATATCATCTAATCGTGGAATAGGGTGTCGATATCGAATGGTGATATTATTAATAGCTCTACAATCAACACACATACGCCATGTTCCATCTTTCTTAGGCACTAAAATTACTGGAACAGCACAAGGGCTAAGGGATTCTCGCACATAACCTTTGTCCAGTAGTTCTTGCACTTGTCGCTGAATTTCCTTTGTTTCTTCCGGGTTTGTCCTGTATGGCGCACGGTTTGGCAAAGATGCACCAGGAATAAGATCAATTTGGTGCTCAATCCCGCGTAGTGGTGGCAGCCCCGCTGGTACCGCACTTGGAAACACATCGGAATACTCCTGCAAAACGTTAGCAACAGCAGGGGGCAAAGAACATTGCATATCCTCAATTGAAATCAAAGCATCCTTGCATATCAAAGCATAAGCAACAGAAGTGGATGCATTGAACTCATTAATATCTGATTTGGTAGCTATCATACAACGTCCTTTCAGTTTTATCTCATCTTTGTTACCAATTACAGATTTATCATTTTTATTGCTCTCGCTCTTTGCTTTAGTAGCCCTTGCAACATCAGTTTGCATAATAGTTTCAGGGGACATAGGATGCAGCACAATTTTGCGATCATGGTATAGAAAAGAATACTGATTTGATCTACCATGATGCATAGAATCTCTATCAAATTGCCAAGGTCTACCTAGCAGAATGTTACAAGCTTGCATAGGCACAACATCACATTCAACAATATCTTTGTAGGATCCGATGGAAAAATTGATTCTCACAAGTCTAGTTACCTTTGCCTTACCACTGTTGTTCAGCCATTGGATGTAGTAGGGATGCGGGTGTGGTTTGGTGTTGAGGGCAAGTTTCTGCACCATATCGCTGCTTGCCAAGTTGTTGCAGCTACCTCCATCAATGATCATGCGGCAGGAACGCTCTTTGATGACACACTTTGTTTGGAATAAAATATGTCGCTGATTTTGCTCCGCCTTCTCCATTTGTGCACTAAGCACTCGCTGCACGATCAAGCTTTCATAGTGGTCCGCTTCACCTGCATTAATATGTTCTTCTATTTGTTCTTCATTACCTGCATGGTCAGTCGCAAGCAGTGCAAGCGTGTCTTCATCAAAATCACTAGCAGATGAGCACTCACCATCATCTTTGACAATCATAACTCGCTTGTTTGGACAATCACGCATCATGTGTCCATATCCCTTGCACCGGTGACATTGTATGTTGCTTGTTCTACCCGTCGATGCCACGGATGAAGTACTCACAGCAGGCTTTTGCATCGTCTTTGCAACTGAATTTGTGGGAGCAGCTCGAGTCTTGTCACTAGATGATGGAGTAGACATACGTGTAGATGGAGTTGTAGTCATGCGTTGCTGCCATGAATTAGCCTTCCCTGCAGAAATATTAGTCCTTGCGCTAGCACGTCGTCCCTGCACTTCCCTTTCAGCTTTACAAGCAAGATGAAACAAACGGGTTACACTATTGTATTCCTTGTAAGCGAGGATGTCCTGAATTTCCCGATTTAACCCACCCAAAAATCTAGCCATAGCCGGTTCCTCATCCTCCTCTAGGTTACAACGCAACATACCCGTTTGTAATTCCTGATAATATTCTTCTACACTTTTAGCACCTTGTCTCAATTGCTGCAACTTATTTATCATATCACGGGCATAGTAAGATGGAACAAATCTAGCTCTCATGGCTCGTTTCAGCGCATCCCAAGTTCTAGGTAAGTTATTAGGATTTTTCTTGCCATATTCTATCCACCAAACAGAAGCAAAATCTGTAAACTCACTAGTAGCAGCCCTAACACGTGTAGTCTCAGGAAATTCATGACATGCAAACTTTTGATCAACAGCAATCTCCCAAGTAATGTAGGCATCAGGGTCATATTTACCATCAAAAGGAGGTATCTTAAATTTAATCTTACTGAAAGCATCATCATTATTGTGTACCTCGCGTCGGCGGTTGCCACCCATACCTCTACGGTTGTGACGTAGGCGTCGTCGATCACGAGCGTCTTGATCATCATGCTCAGTATCAGCAGTGTAGTCATCTTCATGACTACCGTGCTCTCGATCTCCCTCCTTTTCTTCTTTATGCTTCTCTTTATCTTCGGTGTGGAAGTCATCAAATCGCCTTAGGAGAGCAGCAAGGCTTTTGTCCACACTAGCAACGGATTCCTCCAAACTTGTAAGCTTGTTGTTTGTGGCCATCTGCGTAGCCTCCAACTGCCCCAGCTTTTCATTTGTCACCTGCAAGTCATTATCAAGTCCCTCTGTGTGCAGCTTCACTTTCCTTTCAAAATGCTGTATGATGCCCTTAGTGCGAGGTGTATGTAGTGTTTCGTTGTCATCATCTCCCCCTGTCATGGTTCAAAAACAAAGACAACAAGAAAGGCAAGTGAAGAAATAAAAGCCCTACAACTACTAGGATGTAGCTACAGCAAGTCTCTCACACTCAACTTGTTACACAAGTTCTTACCAATTCTTACCTTGCTTGACAGGAGGGGTCGTCTACCAACAAGTCTTCAGCAATGGATGAAGTGTATCGGTGCTGCGGCACAAGACCTGTCAAGCTGTAGAGTATGTGGAGCTATAGGTGGGCTGAAACAAGGAACGAACTAGCACCACGTTAGTTATAAAGGCGAGCTGAATAAACGTTCGACGACGGTACTGTGCTGGTCCTAGGCTAGACCGTGCTAGAGACGCAAGCCTGGACACAAAGGAAAACCACAGCACACCCCTGAAAACAAGGTGGAACAAACCTAAAATCAATATGAAAAACAGCCCATTTTCTTTTGAATCTTTTCTCTTTTTTTTTTCTTTTTTTTTCTTTTCTTTTTTTTTCTTTTTTTTTTGGGCAACCTCAAAAACTGATTATATGAACAAAAGAATACAAAGGAGCAATTCGGTACACACACTTTTTCCGAAAGTACAGGGGTATTCCGGTAAGAAGAAGATACTCTCTCTCTCTCTCTCTCTAGAGTAAGGCCGAACAAGTATGGAGTTATCTTTCTTTTGGAATCACAGAAGGACTCACGTAGACGGAGTTCAGGATATATTAACAAGCGGACTCCAAGTTCTACTCGGTTTCCACTCAGAACCAACCACAAACGGATTCCACCTATTGCCGAGTTCTACTCGGTTTCCTTTTTTTTATCACGTTGGTGGAACTCAGATTGGAACTCAACTCGATCCGGACCAAGACCACAGACAGTTCAATTCCGACTTCACAACAGATTCGACAGAGAGAAGATATGGTAATACTCGGCTGTGTATAGATGGTGACAAGAACTCGAAACTCTAAAGGACTAGACACTAAGACCAGCAACTCGACACAAACCGAAGCAACGCAAATTCAACAAGCCCTAACTAAACGGTACTAGCCAAGGCACAAAGGTTTAATAGGATTATGGAAAAACTAATCTACTATATTTTTTTTTGGCTTTTCTGGACTATAGGAAATTAATTAAAAACAGCAATGGATTAGAAGTCTCTCACCGAAGAACCTTGCTCTGATTACCAACTGATGCGAACCCGCTAGGGTTTTTGCCCGATCTTTCGATGAGAAACGGGGATAACTCGATTGGTGGATGGAGATGACGTTCACGGCCCGACTACAGCCCTCAAGACCGCGCCTTAGCAACCGATACACCACGTCCAATAGCCGTCACGATCTTGTGGAGCGCGACAACCAGCCCCTAGGGCTCCCGTCCTGCAAGCAATCGAAGAACTAGCAAGAACGAGGAAACAAGCACTGAATTTGCAAGATGAAATTGAAGGTTTCAAACTGAATCTTAATCTACAATGGGGTTCCGAAGACAAGGAGACGGGCGGCTGATCCTGCACGCGCGCCTACAAGCAAGTAGCTAAGGCTAAACTTGATCTAAACAAAACCCAAACCGACCATGGCGGCTATAGAGGGATATAAGTAGATGGATTGACGACCAAAAGAGTGTTGGGGTCGTCCTCCAACCCTAGGACGCGTCCCTAATGGACCCAACTTGATACATGGGCCATAAGCCCAAAATGAGGTGACGCAGCACCCTGGACAGCAAGACCTGTCGACGGTAATTGGATCATTGCCGCTGCTGCCGAACAGATATTGACGTGGGACTTGATTCATATGAAAGTAAACTTGATAAGCTTTCCAACAAGTCCTGAAGCGCCTGAATCCGAATCCGTATGCAACCGTGGTGGCGGTCACAAGTTGGCGCTTTGCTGCAGTCCGAATCCGGCTACCGCGAGTCCTTCTCCCTTTCGGTCTTCTCCTCGGTTCCTAATCAAAAGAAGAGTGCACGCGTTTCCATTGTCTAAACAAGATGGACAAGAGCTTATCATGGAACTCACTTGATGATTAAGTTGACGAGCACGAGCACGAGTAAGAGGGCCAGCTATAGGTTGTGTCGGAGAGGATGTATTGCTGGTGTTAATGTCCTCATCAGAGCGAGTTCGTGCAAGTCGGAGAAGTGTTGAGGTTGTTGGCTACTTCCTCAAGTGTACTCCTATTCTTAGCGGAAGGAATACCGGAATCGCCGGTACGACTTCACTTATACCTCGACGGATCGAAATACTGTTTGAGGTTCGTGTTTATCTTTGCTTACGCATTTCTATCATGTTCTAACTTATTGCTTTCGTAATCAGCTGGACCGACCGTTCACCTTCGGGTGGGTGCTCTAGTAAGAGGGTGCAAGTCCTAGCTATCGCTAGAGTAGTGGCCCTTAGCGTAAACGCGGTGTTTAGGGTAAGTGGTTACAGGTTGGTTGCCTGGGTCTCCACGGTTGAGGAGGTAGGCGGCAGGTGGTGACAGCTCTGTCCGTCGTTTGTAATCCACCCACGTTCGGGATTCCAGGTAGAGCTTAGTTAAAGGTAGATCACTTAGGAGTACGTTGCCTAGAGAAACCTCGCTACCTTAAGGTCGTTCTTCTTCTCATCCTAAACCGGGAGATCTAAACCTAGAGACTATAGCACACCGTTCCCTGTGAAAAATACGATACCCTGAAATATATCCTGGTGAAGGGCTACAACGGTACTTCCGTGCGCTTGCGGACCTTTTCTGCTTATACTAAGAAATACCAATAGTTCCATCGGTTAGGTCCGACCTCTGGTTTGCTTGTAAGTATTGCCACGGTTTAAACATTATTTGTACGGTTGCATTGTTATAACTCGTGCAAGTTTGATTTAAGCTAGTTATCGGTTTAGATTTTATTTGTAAGGCTGCATTGCTACAATCTCTTACATCTAGTCAATCTAAGCTAGTTATCGGCTCTATCAGATCGACAATCTAGTAGATTCGTTAAGTTGTCAATATTGTCTTAAATTATTTATTTATTTCCAATAATATCATTGTCAATCAAGATTGACAAATCTAGCGTCAAAGTCCATTAAGATCTACTTTTTGCAAGTCTTTGAGTTAACTTTGATTGAAGCCGTCGATACATGCTTGTATCAACTAATCTGTCAATTTTGATTGTTATGTGTTGTGCGTTCAAGCTATTTGACTAGTTATAGATAAATTGAGGGTTAAAGTAGATTTGATTTGATTTAACGCGTTATGGCTGTATCGCTAGAGTTAGATCAGATTTGTTTTAGTGTTAGATTTATTTACAATTATGGCAAATAAACTTGTTCGTGCTTCATGGTCCCCATCTCGGCTAAATAGCCGATACTGTTATGCTTTCGGCGGTAATGTGCATGTATAGTTTGACCTGTTATCGATAAATCTCTTGTACTCGTTTTATATACATAAAACACACCGTTATTAAGGTTGTCATCCCCGGGATCTCCAATATTAGCGATGTTTTGAATATATTCGTCGAGTATAGGTTGATGCTTGACGGTTATACATGCATGTTGCATATTTTGAGATACATTTGTCAATGCTTATCGACTAAATTGGATCGGTTAATTGATCTATCTCGATTACATGCATACGAATTGGCCTTTTATTTAGTCTTTATTTAACGCATACCTCATGCTGCATAGGAGCTGACTCTCTAGTCAATTTCCTTTGATCATCGACTATTTTAGAGCCACATATCTTGGAACTGTCTGGAAGAAACAGGCAAGTTCCATAATTTGACATTTTTTGTTTTCTCCTTGTCAATTGCATAGTCAAATTGACTGGCACGCCTTTGGTCGGTCTCCATCTGTTCCAGCTCATCTTTGAAGCTCAAGGAATCTCGATGTTTTCTGCTTCACGATCCTATGGGCCTCCAATTGTGTTGTGCGCAGGCCACATTTTTGTGTCGACAAGGTTCTGAGGACAAACCGGGTGGCACGTGGCGGCATCGAGGAGCTTGTGTCGGGGCGAAACATTCTCATGAGGCCATGGCCGTCGAATCATCGTATTCCCAGAGTTGAACTAAATGCTATCAGAATAGTTAGTTCGGTCCTACCACGGTGGGACGTATGTGGGCGTTGCTGAAGGCGACGACGGCAGCTCCTGGTCCATCTCCCTTGCTCGTGCGATCGTAGCATTGTGAGGTCTTCTTTGGGCCGTCCTGGGATTGGAGCTGGTGCACCAGCCCAGCATGCCCGGCTTACATGGTGACCTTCTTGCCAACGGCGGCGACGACAGCAACACAGCG
The DNA here is from genome assembly GCA_009763385.1 of Coix lacryma-jobi var. lacryma-jobi. Classification (NCBI taxonomy): domain Eukaryota; kingdom Viridiplantae; phylum Streptophyta; class Magnoliopsida; order Poales; family Poaceae; genus Coix; species Coix lacryma-jobi. The sequence goes on along the minus strand of CM019828.1, from coordinate 81,940,710 downwards.
AACTTCAACGAGTGGCTTCGCGTAGGCCACGTTGCTTGCGTTGCGTCCACCCGTGGCTTCCACCACACAATCACACGAGCGCTTGAGAGCTCCATCACATGGTGGGCCCTGCCTGCAGTAACCTGGAGACCACACAGGAGACGTGCAACGCATGCAGGATACCGAGTTGTCCCTCACTGCTCTCTCCTGGTGACACATTCCATCCACCTCAATTTCTCTCACTCATTATTGTTGGCATGTCCCTCGTCCATAGGATCCGTTCATTGTGCATCATACCACTGTTCTTCTGTACACATGGAAATATGTCCCTTATCCAGAGGATCGGTTCATTGTGCATCGTACCGATGTTCTTCTGTACACATGGAAGTGGTCAAGCGGGCCTTTAGTGTTGGGTTTTTTTTTGACAAGAACCTTTATATTAGCAGCAAATTGCTACAGTTGAAGAAACAAAGTCTATGATTTCTCAATTAAGGGATGATATAAGAGAATAGCTAGAGAGATGACTGCCAACCTCAGTTGTTATAAGTCCTTAGATTTAACATTAGAGATTGTGGATTTATATTTCTGAGCCCGGTGAAGCCATCATCCTATTTAGGTCTAAGAATACTTATGCTCGATGACATAGGCCGATCACACAGTCAAGAAAAGCGCCGATTGTGCTATCGGAGTGCGACAACAATTGTTAAAAGAATTGGCAATTTCTAGATTAAAACCAGAAAATAAATCATGATAAATTGATGATCTAGATATCTCAGATTGTATTGTTTACTAGCATAGCAAAACATGCATAACATGATCTCATACATGACAACCGGTGTAAACATAGCTCGTACACCAGATAGATTAAAAAGCAAGAACAAAGGCATAAGATCTGATATAAGCATAGAGATTAGATCACGAACGACGTACCTTTCTGATGCTGGAGAAGACGGTGGCGGAGTCGGCGCTGGATGATCCTCGATGAGCGCTGGAGGAAGAGCTCGGAGCAGTTGACGACGAGTACGTCTTGACGCAGCGCCGCCTGACTTGGACGGTAGACGACCCGTTGTTGAAGACGAGAGCAGTCGCGCGACGAGCGCTTCCCAAAAACCTTATTCGCCTTCTCCCGGTGCAGGATCACAAAGACGAGGGTTCTGGAGACCTGCTCGCCCGGTCGCTGGTGCACGCAAGCGAACGGACTGGAGACGACTAGACGGCAGCGCAAAAGCGATATGAGGCAAACCCTAGCTCGAGAGGTGTTGAGATACGTTTTGGCGTGGCCGATAGGTTGCTTATATAGCCCTGTTGAACCGACCTCGTGTCGCGATCACGATCTAAATCGGTTTAGGACTCTTGAGTCGTAAATGTTTAGGACTCTGCAACTTGACTTGAGGAAGTGGAGAGGACTTCCATATTTAAGCAAGTCCTCCCCTTCCACTAGCAAGGTGGGACTAAAGAGTTCCACTTTCCCTCTTTGCTCACACATGAATGGGCCTTTGAGATTTATTATGAATTTCAGAATTTGTTAATGGGCCAAGCCCATATAATTCTAACAACAATGACCCTAGATGTTTCTTTTATGACCACTTTTTGTGGGCCCTATGGCTACGGAAGCATCACCTATGTCTACCGAGACATATCAGTAGTACCTTTTAGTCATCTATGCTTTGTAATATGTGAATTTTCTCCCACATCGGTGTACTATGCTTTGATGTTATTATATATTAAAGTTTGTTGTTGTTAAAAAAAACATGATCACCGCAACTGGAAAACATGACAACAAAGCCGGTCAACCTCAACAAACCTCTAATCCCAATCCGTAGAAGTCACCTAGGCTGGATGTCGCCCCTGGCCCTCAGCCGTGCTCGCCTGTGTCGCGGCACCACCCACTACTCGAAAACGGGTCTTTAGTCCCGGGTCGCAGGAACCTTTGGAAAACATAACAACAAAGCCAGTCACTCTCAACTAGCCTCTAATCCCAATCCGTAGAAGTCACCTAGGCTGGATGCCGCCCCTGGCCCTCAGCCGCGCTGTAACACCCCGGATTTTTAATTAATTAAAATAAACTAGAATTTAATTAGAAAATGGTCAAAACCGTAGATGGAGGAAAAATTCTAGCCAGATGTTTGTTGCATTCATACCGATGCACAGTTTTATTGGGTGAAAAAGAATTTTATTAAACCCGTATAGGGCGAACCGGATTTATTCTATTTAGAAAAAACAATAAAAAATTATAAATCAAAATCAAAATTTTATTTTCAAAACCTAGGTAAAATATTTCTAAAAGTTTCAAAAAGTTGTTTGATTTTAAAACTGATTTCAAATTGGTTTTCAAATGGTTTTGCAAAGTTTGGAAAATCAAAAGAAAAAGAAAAGGTTGGCAAAAGGACTGGACCCAAAACCCCTCACCCATTCCTCCCTTGGCCCAGCCGGCCCGCTCCAAACATCCCTCCTCCACCTCCCCTCCCGCATGGGCCAGGCCCAGCGCCCCATCGCCCTTCCCCACCGCGCGCGCCTGGGCCAAGCCCAAACCCCCCAGCGTCGGCGCCGGCCCAACACCTCGCTCCCGCGGCCCACGACCTCCACTGGCCCAGCAACGCGCGCCCATCCGCTCTCTTCCCCATCGGCCGCGCAAGCCGCGACCGCAGCGCTCGCCGCCCTCACCCTCACCCTCACCCTTTGCTCTCTCACTGCGCCGCAACCCCACCGGTCAGCTCCCTCCCTAACCTCTCCCCGCTCTTCACGCTGCAGACACCGACTCCTCGCCGATCTACACCTCGCGCGCGCCCTCACCCTCTCCGCCCTAACCGGGGACCCTCCGTAACGAACGAGCGCGTCGCCGCCCCTTTCCCCTATCGGCCTACAAGAAGCCCCCTAAGCGGCCCTGCTCTCTCCTCTATTTTCCCTACCATCGCCGTTGCCGAGCCAGTTGCTGAGCTCCACCGCGCCACTCACCTCTCCATCTCCTAATCTAGTTTCACAACGGCGTCAGGACCCCGCTCCACAGCTTCGTCGCACTGATCGGTGGCCGTTTCACCACCGCGCCGAGAGGCCCACCGGAGCCGAACCGAAGGCTACCTCCCCCTCGTCGAACTACACCACTCAAGCCACCGCCGGGGACTAGATCATCACCAACTAGCCGATGTAAGATCCGTTTTCCATCCCTCTATTCTGTGTTGTTTCTACCGCACGGTAGGCTCGCGCCGTCGAGTTCCTCCGAATGCTCCCATGGCGCCGCCGTGTCCCTGAACGGACGGTAGCCGCACCCCTCTTTTTTTTTTACCCTGGATAAGTTCGCACGGTCAAGCCCTACACCTCGGTTCCCTTCGCGTAGCCAGGCCAACCCTGTTGCGGCAGATCTGCCGCACTCCGGCGACCTCCACGCCACGGTCAAGGCGGCGCCACCGTGCACGGCGGCGGCGTTCGCCATCACCGCTCGATCCAGCCCACACGGCCAGGATTAGACACAGGCGCGAACCGGTATGAGCCGGGTGCACCAGCGCCGTAAACCTAGTCCACCCGGCCACCTCACGCGTCCACTGGCCATGTGGCACGCCAGCCCAATCGCGCGCAGCCACCCGTCCGCCACATCAGTCGCAGTAGCGCCGCGCCGACCGGCCATGGCGAAATTGCAAAAGAACCCCCGAGTTTCCTTGAAACAAACCCGCCGTCCTATCTGCACTATTCATTGAGTCTTGGAAAAAATAGCGATCTAGCCCCTGCACTTTTCCGAAATCGAGGCGCGGTCCACCTCGCAGCCGCCCTCTCAGATCTAATCTGAGCCGCTCATCGCCAGATCAACGGCCGAGAAAAGCCGATACCCCTTCGCCGATGCCATTTTGTTAAAGAGCCCCTCCTCTTTCTTGAAAACAACCTGCAGTCCGATCGTGCTATTCTATGAGTCTTCGGAAACTTCCACTTAAGCCCCTCCGTTTTTGCCAAAATGAGGCCCGGTCCACCGGTCAGTTTAAATCCGTTTTTATTTATTTAAATTCACAAAATGAGTTCTGTCTATTTACAAGTTTACCACTCAGATTCAAATGCTCGTATCTTTTGTGTTTTAACTCCGATTTGACCCGTTCAAGTCGCGTTAGATTTGTCTCGTCGAGCTCTACGCAGTAGATCTAATTACGTTCTGTTTTATTACTGTTTGATGTACTGTTATTTATATGTTTGTTTGGGCCATGTGATGATGCTTGATCCAGCGAGTGCGATCTACGCGGAACCCCAGAATCCAGCCTTCGTCTCCGTTTATTCGGCCCAGCCCGAAGGCAAGTGTCCTTGCTCATATTGCTCCCATGTTTATTTTATTTTGAGTTAGAGTAGTTAGATCCAGTAGTTGCATGCAGTGTCTTAATACTGAATCCCATGTTAAGGTTTACTAGAACTTGTTTATATTATCCTTGTCGCCTGTTTTGGGATGGTTTGGGTAGAAGTCATGCTTAGCCCTGCTGTCTTGGGATGGGATGGTGGTTTAATAATAATCTTGATTAATGATCTATGGAACATGGACTGGTAATGAGTAGTATGGTGAGTAGGTAAATCCGGCAGGATGGACCGTGTGGTGGTTTTGTGCCGTGTGACTCGGCAGCTGGTTTTGTTTTCTGGTTCTGGGCTCGTGCTAGACATATCCTGCCTAGATCCCTAGGACCCGGTTCTCGAAGCCTGTAACCCGGCTTAACAGCGCAACCATGAGATCTGGATGGGCTGGACCTGGCTAATTAATTAGTTTCCTTCAAGTTATGCTACACGGGGTTTGTTTAGTGGCTCAAGAGGGGGTCTCTGGGGTCGCTGACTTATGTACGGGGATGAAACCTTAGAGTACGTGTAACACAGGCTTGGAGGGGCTTTGTAAAGGCCTTGCAGTGCAACCCGCTATGCACCTTGGTAGTGTTTAGCGTGACGGGTAATGCACGACTCATGGGTAACGATGTGCAACCTCTGCAGAGTGTAAAACTGATATATCAGCCGTGCTCACGGTCACGAGCGGCTTGGACTTCTTCGAGATTAGTTGGTGGGTTAAGTCTGGTTCGTTAGGGAAGCCTTATGTGGTCATTAGTCCCATATGACATGGGTACAGAGGCTTCTTCTACGCGGGTTACTGCTTGGTACGGGAGTGATTCCCAGGCTCGGGCACAGACCTGGAGTTATTACGGAAGATAGCTCTCTATGTCGTGACATATGGACCTAATACACATATGGGGACTCTTCGAGTCGGACTTGTGGGTGGCTTGACGTACTTCAGGTGTGGTTTGCCTGATGGACTTCAGGTGTGGGTGCTTGGTGCGACTCCAAGTGTGGTTGCTTGGTGGACTCCAAGTGTTGGTTGCTCGGTGTGACTCTGAGTGTCGTTTGCTCGGTGCGACTCCGAGTGTGGTTACTGTTCTGTTGGAGACTGTGGATATAACCTAGTAAATAGGTGCATAGGTTAATAGGAATAATAGGATGTGTTGCTTTAGGCACTTGAGTCAAACAGAGTCAGCCTACCTTTGTTATTAGCCTCGTAAGCATTTATTTCCTACACTTGCGGAGTACATTTCGATGTACTCACCCTTCCTCTTTGAACCCCCTGCTACCCCACCCAGACGTTGGAGTCTACGACGCAGAGCAGGAGTACCCCGAAGACGGTGGTTACGACCTCGACAACTCGCACCCAGAAGACGGTGGATACGACCCAGACGACTTGCACTAGGATGGCGCAGCCCCCGGTCGACCTTCCTGTGGAGATGGCGTCCAGTTTCCGCGAGTCTACATTAGAGTTAGACTGAGAGTCTGTACTTTTCTTTTGGACCCGAGGGTCATTTCTGTAATAATGTACGATATATTAATAAAGCATTGTTTTGATATTTACTATGATGTGGATATATGTATGAAAATTGATCCTGGCATACATATATTGTGCTCCAATTTTGTTCTTAAAATTGGGGTGTCACACGCGCTCCCCTGTGTCGCGGTACCACCCAATACTAGAAAACGGGCCTTTGTGCTCCAATTTTGTTCTTAAAATTAGGGTGTCACACGCGCTCCCCTGTGTCGCGGTACCACCCAATACTAGAAAACGGGCCTTTAGTCCCAGGTCTCAAGGACCTTTAGTCGCGGTTCTGCACCCGGGACTAAGGTTCCAGGACCTAAGTCCCAGGTCTCAGGGACTAAATTGTGGCTGTAGAGATTCGAACTCAAGACCACGCAGTTAGCCTTCGTGTGCGTTACCAACTGAGCTACACTACACATCTAATAGAATATGATACTCCTTTTTAAATTGACTCTGGAAGGACCTTTAGCCCCGGTTGGTGTTACCAACCGAGACTAAAAGGTCGTTTTTAAATTGACTCTGGAAGGACCTTTAGCCCCGGTTGGTGTTACCAACCGGGACTAAAAGGTCGTTTAGTCCCGGTCGGTAATACCAACCGAGACTAAAGGTCTTACCTTTAGTCCCGGTTGGTATTACCAACCGGAAATGAAGAACCTTCCCTTTAGTCCCGGTTGCCTCAAGAAAAAGGAACTTTACCAATTGGGACTAAAAACTTTTAGTCCTGAACATAAAAAAAATCTGAGATTATAGTCGAATTTGTCTATCGTGCAAAGCCGTGTTCTCTAGCAGTGACCGGCGCCACAAACTCCTGCTGCAGTTCGTGCTGGGCCCTATGTTTCGCCGGCGGCTCCTCGCCAATTGCTTCGTCGTCTGCCGATTCCTGTGCAGCTGCACTGTCCTCCACCGTACTGCTCCAGCCGAACTCCAACATGCGTTGCTGATAGCACTTCATGGCCACCAACAGCGTGAACACCGCCCAGACGCGCACCACCATGGATGAGACGTTTCAGACCAGGGCGAAGACGGCTGCCACCACAGCCTTCTTGTGGGAGCACGACTCCCAGGCGTCCATCACCGGTGGCGAATCTAGCCGAAAGTGTCACTGGGGTCATCGGGGTCAACTTTACTATATGATATAAATTTTCTTAAGTATGAACAGTAATTTACTAAGGATTTTATAAATTTTATCAGGGTCAGCGGACCCCGATAAGTTACTGTAGATTCGCCCCTGTCCATCACCCTCTCCATCCAAAACTTGCCTGTGGTATGGAAATCAATCAAAAAGCAGTCGAAATCAGCACCCTACTATGGAAATCAACCAAAAAGCAGTCGAAATCAGCACCCTACTTTGAAACGGAAAACAAATATGAACCCATATCACGTTTATGTTCGTCTAAAAAAATAAAAATTTTCACTTATCACATCGAATGTTTCCTCTACAGAAAAAAAACTTTTCACTCATCAAATCAAATTTTTAGACACAGGTATAGAGTACTAAATTTGGACTAAAAAATATCTAATTACACAGATTAGTGTAATTTGCGAGACGATTTTTAAGCCTAATAAGATCATGTTTTGACAATGTTGTGCTAAATAAATATATATGTACTAATAACGGATTAATTAGTTTTAATAAATTCGTCTCACGGTTTTCAGGCGGAATATGTAATTTGTTTTCTTATTAGTTTATTTTTAATAGACTAAATTAGTATCAGAACATCTGATGTGACAAAAAAAACTTTTCATACAACTTTATTTTCTTGGCAGAAAACGTTAGAGAAACTGAGTACTAGACTAGTCATTATGGTGGCATTTTTCTCTTCATGGATGGTCACGTGAGGTGCCATATCATGCCCAACTTATCGCCGTTTGCTTCCAAGCCTGGTCAGCAGGATTCCTGATGTGCTTTTCGCCTTTGCCCATGCTATCATGGAGCTAGATTATTAGTCCGGACATGTGAAAGCAGTAGGGTCTAGTTTTAGTGCTAGGGCCTGGTATCATGAAAAAGTTTGCATACATGCATGGAAGGGAACCAAGCATAAAGTTCACTGCATCATTTCTTTGACTGAACTTGTCCTTTTTCTATAATCATTAGTAACACCGATAATATGGGATAAGAATGTACTCCCTCCGTCACTAAAAAGGATTAGTCATGACAATCGTGTTGGTCAAACCATTTTAACTTAGGTTTATAGTAAAAACGTGAAACATTTATTATGAAAGTATATTCAACGATCTACCTAATAGGCTAATTATGTACTATAAATATTAATATTTTGTTAAATATATTTGGCTAATGCTAAAATTATTGACTTTCTAGAAAGCGAGAATCACTCTTTTTTAGGAACGGAGAGAGAGTAAGCAGTACTTCTAACTTCTAAGCTATATTATCATCAATTTTAAATCAGCTTTGATGGGAAAAGAGAGAATCCTTTGAAATACATGAATTTCAAAGGAATCAATCTATAAACTCTGTAAAGCTAAACTCCACTGGCTATTTCTCTTGACGTCGGATACATAGAAAGGGTACCCAAAATCTCGATTAAGAAAAACTAAACCTCGGCAAAATCGACAATCATCCCTCAACCTCAACACCCAAGCCAGCCCAAGTACCGATGCATACTGGGCCGGCCCACGAATGGACCTCAGCAACGCAGCCTACACACCCTAGAGGAATCCCCTCTCGAGACCACGCCAAGTCCGCTCGGGTTCCCGAGCGAACGAGGCACTCCTCGGTGACGGAACTCTCCCGAGCGAACGAGGCACCCCTCGGTGACATAAACTTCCCAAGCGAACGAGGCACCCCTCGGTGACGGAAACTTCCCGAGCGAACGAGGCACCCATCGGTGACGGAAACTTCCCGAGCGAATGAGGCAAGCCTCGACCTCCTCGCCACACACCTTCTCGGTCACCCCTCGAGCATTTCTCGGGCACCCCTCGATTACGGAACTCTCCCAAGCGAATAAGGAAGGCCTCGACCGCCTTGCCACACACCTCTCCTCGGGCACCTCTCGAGCACCCATCAGGCACCCCTCGAGCACCCATCGGGCACTCCTCGGATACCTACCCCCTGTACGACTTCAGAAGCATTTAATGTGCTCCACCTGCTCCCATCCAAATCGTATGGCTACAGCGAGCACCACAGCGAGTCGTACCCCGGTTAAACCCAACTTTTACCACCCATACCTGGGAAACAAGCATGTCGTGCAGCACTGTTACGCCATACCGTGCACTGTGCCTCGTTAGGTACCCCCTCGAGGTGCAATTGTCAACACATTTCCCATGTTTTCCACAGCTCGACCCTATCCGTGGGAGCCTCGACCGCCTCGACCATTCCCTCGAGCAGGACTCCGCTAAGACCGGTTAGCACTCCAACAACTCCCGACGTGTCATCTCCGGCATCCCGCACGACCGCGCATGGGCACCGACATGATCGGCATCGCCTCGACAACGTCATCACCGGGACAGCCGCGACATCAAGGCGCACGTCGCTACAAGGCGGGCCCATTCCCTGGGTGTATGCCGCTACAGCAGTGTCGACATGATCGGCATCGCCATGCCAACGTCATCACCTACGACAACCCTAGAACTCATGTAACCTTGTGCCTCCTCTTCGCCTATAAAAGGGAACGTCAGGGCTTACGAAAGGGCAAGTTACAAGTTCTACAAGACACAAGCACTCAAGCTTCCAGCAAGCCATCAGCCCTCAAACCACCATAGCATAGGACTCCAGAGCCCGGTTCTCTAGTTCTAGCTCCTTCCTTCACACCCCCTGTTCTCTCCCATGCTTGTATTCGCCCCGGTACAAGCACTTCAGTGCAGGATAATACAAACTCTCTCCCCCTGCTGTACGTAGGTTCTTCTTTTGCCCGAACCAGGATAAATCGCCTGTATTCTTCTTGCATCACACTACTAGAGAAAAGGCCTTTGGACGATAGACAGATTCGGCCATTAGTCTCGAATTTTTTTTGTGCCCGAGACTAAAAGTTCTTTAGTCCCGGTTGGCACCAACCGGGACTAAAGGTTCCTTTTCCTCGAGGCAACCGAGACTAAAGGGTCAATGTTCATTAGTCCCGGTTGGTAATACCAACCCGGACTAAAGGTAAGACCTTTAGTCTCGGTTGGTATTACCAACCGGGACTAAAGGACCTTTTAGTCCCGGTTGGTAACACCAACCGAGACTAAAGGTCTTTCCAGACACAATTTAAAAAGAAGGAGTATCCTATTCTGTCAGATGTGTAGTGTAGCTCAGTTGGTAACGCACGTGAAGGCTAACTGTGCGGTCTTGAGTTCGAATCTCCACAACCACAATATTTTTTCGTTTTTATTCCGAACCTTTAGTCCCGGGTCGAATACTGTAGCGGACATTTAGTCCCGGAACCTTAGTCCCGGGTCCAGAACCGGGACTAAAGGTCCCTGAGACCCGAGACTAAAGGCCCATCCTCCAGTAGTGTCACCATCCGGATTAGGGAGCACACACTCACAAATTCACTCGTTGGTGTTGACCCCCGGGGTTCCGAACACCGACACTTGGCATGCAAGCTTTCCAACTAGACACCCCACTAGCTATTTATCTCAACATGCAAGTTATCCAACTAGCCAATACACAGTCACATACAATTAACATACACTATGCAAAACTTCACACTAGCAATATATCTTAACATGCAAGTTATCCAACTAGACAATGAATTATTACATATAATTAAAATTCACTAGCTCATGCAACCGTAATATCGATGTCACACTAGATACATAAGAATTTTATTGTTCACATTATTATATCACGCAATCCACACTAATCTGCAATTTCCACAGCAACGCGCGGGGTAGTTGACTAGTTTAATATATATAAGTGGGATTTGTGAAAACAAATTGGACATTGACGAGCCATCTACCATCTTCACTCACTGACGCGATGGGATTTGATGATTTTGATATATGGCTAGTGGCGGACTTAATGGAATTCTTTATCACAATCACCTTCCTTCTTTATCACATGTTCATGCTTCCACTTTATTGGCTGATTTAATTAAGATTACCTCAAAATTATCGCTCAAATTAAAGGGCATCGCCACACGCTAAATAAAGAATCGAAGTGGCAGACATGGCAGCACAACAACATCACACCGGGAACATTAATGATCCTGCTCGGACATGTGGTTGTTGAGATGGCAGGCAACAACTATATATGTCACACCGGGAACATTAATGATCCTGCTCGGACATGTGGTTGTTGAGATGGCAGTGTAACACCCCTGGTGTTTAAATGTAATTAACTTGACATGTCATCATCTTAAGCATTAATCATTTCCTGTGATGCATTTGATTTGCCTAATTGCTATGCCTTGATTTCCTTTTCAAAAACCCTAAAAGCCCAATTCTCTCTATAAGGGCAAAATGGTAATTTCACCTCTGTGCCTAGTTCTATTTAATTCTTGTTCAAATTTAGTGCCCTGATGTTTGCTGCATTGATCAAAGTTCAAAAATCAGTTTTGATTTGATTTTCCCTTTTGCAAAACCCTGATTTCCAAACCCTGGATTTTATCCCTCTTTTTGTAATTCAAAATTATTCAAAAACTATTGAGTTTCAGAAAAAGTGTATATTAGCAAAGTTGTAGGTTTTGTCAAATGGAACAACTTTCATATATAAAGATTTTCAAGTTTCAGTTTGAAATCCAAAGTAATTTTGATTTGAATCAAATTTGAAAAGTGTCCCCTTTTCTGTTTTTGAATATAGTTCAAAAACTATTTGGAATTTGAAAATGTTCATATTGACAAAGTTGTAGATCTCATTTTCTGAGCAACTTTGGTATTTTGAGTTTTTGTCGCACAGTTCAAATTTTGGGAGAAGTTTGCAAATACCGAAACCAGCAAAGTCAAACCCTATCCCCTAGCACTGTTCTTCTTCCAGCTAGGGCCAAGGGGGGGGGGGGGGCGGCCATGGCGCCGGCGCTGCGCCTGCAGCGCGTCTGGCTGCTCCCCACGTGCCACCAACCTGCCGCCGTTGTCGCCACCATCATTTCGCACCCGCACGCGCACAGTTGACCCCGCTCCCGTCCCCTACCGTGCCCAGCGCGCCGCCGCCGCGTGGCCATTGCCGGCCAAGCTTGCGCACCGGCCCCGGCTGCACGCCATCACCTCCGCCAGAGCGCAATCGAGTGCGCACGCTCTCGCCGAGCTTATCCACCCCACCCCGTGCTCTCTACCGGCCTCAGGCCGCGCCTATAAAAGCCCCGCCGGAGCTCGAGCTCTTCACTCATCTCCGCCACCGTG